>JAPYYD010005611.1:0-11948 GCA_028551405.1 Uromys caudimaculatus | reverse complement strand
CTTCACAGAGGTAGAAAGAGAAATTCTCAAATTCATCTGGAATAACAAAAAACCCAGAATAGTGAAAATGATTCTCAACAACAAGAGAATTTCTGGGGGACTCAACCTCCTTGACCTCAAGCTGTACTACAGAGCAATGGTGGTAAAAAAGCAGGGTATTTGTACACAGATAGTAGACCAATGCAATAGAATCGAAGACTTAGAAATAAACAGGTACATCAAGTCACTTGATCTTTGACAACGATACAACATCCATCCAGTGAAAAAAAGACAGCATTTTCAACAACTGATGTTGGTCCAACTTTAGGTCAGTATGTAGAAGAATACAAATTGATCCACTTTTATCTCCTTGTACAAAGCTCAAGTCCATGTGGAGCAAGGATCTTCACATAAAACCAGATCTGCTGAATCTAATAGATGAGCAAGTGGGAAAGAGCCTGGAATACTTGGGCACAGGGGGAAATTTCCTGACCAAAACACCAATAGTTCAGGCTCCAAAATCAACAATTGACAAATGGGATCTCATAAAATTGCAAAGCTTCTGAAGGTGAAGGACAACATCATTGGGACAAAACGGCAAACTACAGATTATGAAAAGATCTTGAAAACCCTATATCTGATAAATGGTTAATATCCAAAATATACAAAGAACTCAAGTACTAGACTCCAGAAAATCAAATAAGCCTATTAAAAATAGACTACAGGGCTAAACAAAAAAGTCTCAATTGAGAAATCTTGAATGCCCTAGAAGCACCTAAAGAAATGTTTAACATCCTTAGTCAAAAGAATGTTGAGAATCCACCTCACGGCAATCTGAATGGCTAAGATAAAATCTCAGGTGACAGCGGATCCTGGTGAGGATGTGGGGAAAGAGGAACACTCCTCCATTGCTGGTGGGATTGCAAGCTGGTAAAACCATTTTGGAAAACAATATGGTGTTTGCTCAGAAAACTGGAAATAGCTCTATCTGAAGACCCAGCTATACTACTACTGTGCATATACCCAAATGATGCTCCAACATATAACAATTACACAGACCCCACTATGTTCATAGTAGCCTTATTTATAATAGCCAGAAGCTAGAAACAACCTAGAAGTTCCTCAACGGAAGAATTGATACAGAAAATGTCTTACATTTTCATAATGAAGTACTACTCAGCTATCAAAAACAATGACTTTATGATATTTGCAGGCAAATGGACAGAACTAGAAAATATCATCCTGAGTGCAGTAATCCAGACACAAAAGACACTCATGACATGTACTCACTGATAAGTGGATATTAGCCCTAAAGCTCAGAATACTCAAAATACAACTCATAGACTGTATGAAGCTTAACAAGAATAAAGATGAAAGTGTGGATGCTTCAATCCTATTTACAAGGGGAAACAAAATTATCACAGGAGATAGAGGGAGGGGAAACTAGGGAGGGAAGGAGGAGGGGGAGGGAAAAAAAGGGTGGCAGGATCAGGTATGGAAAGAGACAAGAGAGAAGTCCTGAGGGTCAGGAAAATGAATGGAAATATGTAGCACTGATGCATGACTATCTGGGTATAGCCACTAGAAACTTCCAGATGCCAGGGAAGTGAGAGGTTCCCAGAATACAACACGGTTGACAGTAGCTGAAATATCCAACAAAGGGGAGATAGTGTCTATGGAGACCACCTACTGTAGATAGGCACAGTCCCCAGCTGAGGGATGGGGCCACCCACCCATTAAAAATGTTTAATCAAGAATGGTTCCTGACTTAAGGAAACACAACCCCCCCCCCAAAAAAAAATGGAGCAGAGACTGAAGGAAAGGCCATTCAAAGTCTGCGCCACCTAGGGATCCATCCTATCTGCGGAAACCAAACTTTGACACTACTGCTGATGCCACGAGGTGTTTGCTGACAAGAGCCTGGTATAGCTGTCCCCTGAAAGGCTCTGCTAGCAACTGACTGATACCGATGCAGATACTCAGAGCCAACCATTGGACTGAGCCTTGGAACCCCAATGGATGAGTTAGGAGAAAGACTGAAGGAGCTGAAGGGGATTGCAACTCAGTTGGAAGAACAACAGTATCAACTAACTGGACCCCCCAGAGATTGCAGGGACTAAACCCCAATCTAAAGAGGATAGGACCATGGCTCCAGCTACATATGTAGTAGAGGATTTACTTATCTAGCATCAGTGGAAGAGGAGGCCCTTGGTCCTGTGGAGGCTTGATGCCACAGTGTAGGGTGATGCTAGGGTAGTGAGGCAGGAGTGGGTGTGTGGGTGGAGGAGCATCCTCTTAGAGACAAATGGGAGGGAGGGATGGCATAGGGTGTTTGTGTAGGGGAGACCTGAAGGTTAGTTTATGGCCTAAGGGACAGGGCCAATGTTTTAAAAACATCATCACGAAGAAGAGTCCTCTCCTGCTTCTGGCTGACTCATAATGTTGATCTCATGACAAATCAGTTGATACTATGTGTGAGGGACAGAATGTATTCTATAAATACTTCAGAAATACTTAGCTATCTGCTTTATTTTCTGTGGCAAGACATGCAAGTGCAAAACTTGGTTTTTATTTTTAAAAAGATAAAAAAAAAACCATTTTGGTATATTGTCCTCTAAAAATCTTCCCAGTGGGGAGACTCATAGATGGTTATAATGTTTCTGTTCCATATAGTAGAAGATTGAATACCATTCATGCTAACTTATGGAGTTTCCGGTTTCATGTGCTTAATTAGCATGGTATCACTGTTGTGTCATGTGTTTATGTTTAGACAATTAAAGACTCTTCAGCAATTTCTGAGAAAGTAACGGAGTCAATATTGCTCTGGATTGAAAACAAGGATATTAGATTTTATTCTTTCCACATGAATTCAACAATTCAAAGAACCTTATTAGATTATGCTCCCTGTTCAACCTTGCATAGGAAAAAGTATCCACACTCTATCAAATTTTGACACTTTATCAGATGACCAGCAGAGGGAGACATAATATGTTCAGGTAGGGACCAAGGAGCCTGCTATCCTGTGTCAGTGTTTAAAGCACCTTGATACTCCTATTATTTACATAAGTACCTGTTTCATGTTCTCTACCTGATGCTTAGAACATTATTATATGGTATATCTCTGTCCTGTTTCATGATAAGCATATACACAGAGAAACAGGGAAATGCTCTCACTACCACAGCTTGTTGGACTTATGCTCATCTGTATTTCAGGTCAGACTATTAGAAATGAAGGGATATTTCTTAAATATTTAAATATTTCTCTTCACTTTGGATCTCTGCATCATATGTTATTGTTACTGTCCAGATCTAAAATAGAGAAGATAACATTGATCTTTCTAGTTTTCTAAGTGGCTTAGAGATGCTTTGCATGTACATAGCAATGCTGTAATTTATGTTTCATGTGGTTTTAGCCTCTAGTAGTCACACTGTGATGATCTATTCTTCAGATGGCCTATGTATGATTCCAGGGAAGAGAGTCACCATCAGCTGCCATTCTATGAGGACAGTGCCATACATATGCACTGATAGCAGCAAAAACCAAACCGGACTCTTATCAAGTATGGTACTGATCTTATCTCTGAAATCCTCCCAAGTTTCAATGGTGCAACTCACAGACAGGTTTTTTCCTCAGCATCAACATCCTGGAATCATAAGATTGTGAAACTTATCACTATTACCTGAGGCATAATTTCCGACTTTTGGTAGAACAGATCATAACATACACTACCAGGGAAAACAGAAATGTGACACTGAGCTGCCCATCTGCCTCTGCTGGGACATTTAAGTGGTTGTGAGCATTTCTCAGGTACAACTAGGCTTGATGTTTATGGGCACATTTAGCTAAGTAAACCCCAGATGCTCATTTTTAGCTGAGCTGAATTTATTCCACTTCATCTACACAATCACATATCTGAGAATCACTTTCTTTATATAATAAGCACCATGAATTCCACTGAGTCACAACACAGAACAAAGGCATTTAAGCCTGAAGAAAGATATTAAGTTTGTTTTTAAAACTTTCTCAAGTGAAATTGGAACAGTGTTCTATTTCATATAAAGAAATCTGCTCCAGGCACACAGAGGTCATTGTTAAAACACATCATGTTTTTAAGCCAAGTGAACTGTTTTTTAAGTAAGTTCATTTTTTTTTTGATACAGAGTCTCTGTATTAGTCAGGTTTCTCTAGAGTAAGAGAACTTATGGGTAATCTCTAGTTAGTAAGAAGAATTTCTGCTGACTTACAGTCTGTAGTCCACCTCCCCAATAATGGTCAGCAGCAGCTGTGAATGGAAGTCCTAGGATCTAGCAGTTGCTCAGTTCCACAAGGCAAGCAGGCAGAGAAGAGAGAATCTTCCTTCTTCCAACATCCTTATGTAGGTCTCCAGCAGAAGGTGTAGCCCAGATTAAAGGTGTGTACCACCATGCCTGGATCTGGGACTTGCTTTGTTTCAGATGATCTTGAACTCAGAGAACTTCTTGCTTTAGTTTCCTGGGATTCATAGCCACTATGCCTCAAGATCTCCATGCCAAGATCCAGGTCAGAAACTTATATCTCCCAGTCTCAAGATCAGGATTACAGATGAGCCTTCCAATTCTGGATTGCAGTCCATTCCCGATATAGTCTAGTTGACAACCAGGAGTAGCCACTACAATCCACCCCTTGTTAACTTGACCCAAATAGTATCTCATGTCCACATGAAACAATAACAAGGTCATGAATATGCCTAACATGATATAAGTATTCCTTGTATAATGGCAAACGCATACGTAAATTTACAATGGGGCAATGTCCCTTGGGAACCTTCTTTTAATATTTCAACTTAAATACCAATTGATGTTAAAGAAATTGGAAGAAAGACATATGTGTTCCTAACAAAATAAAACAGAAGCACTCTTATTACTTTACAATCCTTGTTTCTGCAACTGGTTGCATAGTCTTAGCTGGTATTTATAACTACCTTCCTCAACGACCTATTCTGTATTTCCCCTACCCTCTGCAAGCATGTCAGCAAGTCTTGGCTCTTTTCCTGGAGGAGTAACCCATACCTTCATTCCTGATGGATATGCATTCTTTCTCATTATTGAATTACGCTGTTGTAGTTTCCCATTGACTTTAATTGCAGGACATGGTAGTACTAAGAGACAATCTAAGGGATCTCCTGCTCTCCCGACTTAATCTTTCTTACCTCCATTGTGGAGAGGCAATCCATTTTCTCTGTGCTAATCTGGATCTATCACCCCTCCTAACACTGTAATTCCTTTCTTAGCCTGTTGGTTTAAGGGTATTAGAAGCACAAAATGACCAGGGCTAAGTCTGAGCTTCCAGTTCAGTGGAATGTTTGTTGTGGCTCCTGGTTGGAGCATTCCACTCTCTGGAACCAAAACTTCTGAGCCAGAAGAACCTAGAGTTGAGGGGACAGGAAGCAAAAATTTTCTTAGAGGATCACTAGAAGTGATACTGAGTGGAACTATTCCCTTTTCTACCCCTTCATTCCTGGGCCCACAGATCCTGACTAAGAGAGAAAACTGTACCGTATATCTGATGCTTATTCAGAGCATATATTGCCTCCTGAAGAACTCTGCCCCAGCCCTCCATGCTGCTGTTACCTAATTGGTGCTATAACTGCATCTTCAAAGGGCCATTCCATCTGTCTATCAGACCAGCTGCTTCAGGATGACGGGGAACATGGTAAGACCAGGGATTCCATGATCATTGGTCCACTGTTGCACTTCTCTGGCTGTGAAATGAGTTCCTTGGTCAGAAGCAATACTGTGTAGAATATGATGGTGATGGATAAGACATTCTGTAAGACCACAGGTGGTGGCTTTGGCAGAAGCATTATGTGCAGAAAAGGCAAATCTATAACCAGAATAAGTATCTACTCCAATAAGAATAAAACATTGCCCTTTCCATGGAGGAAGTGGTCCAATGTATTCAACCTGTCAACAGTTTGCTGGCTGGTCACCTCCAGGAATGGTGTCATATCTGGGGCTCAGTGTTGGTCTTTGCTGTTGGCAGATCTGGCAATCAGCAGATTGCCATCTTTTGGTTAGCAATTACATGGGACACAATATTTTCACATCCTTTGCCCATTTGGAGAGATCTATGTACATACTTCTTTCCCAGATGTCTTTCTCACCAATTTTCCAATTGTGCTCTTTCCAAGTCCCTGACCATTCAGACAATGCATTGGCTACAACCCATGAATCAGTGAACAATCATACATTTGGTCATTTCTTCTTCCAAATAAATTGTAATACTATGTGTACTGCCCGAAGTTCTGTCCACTGTGAAGATTTTCCTTCACCTGTATCATTCAGGGTTATCCCAGAAAGGGGTTTGTAATGCTGCAGCTGTCCACTTCTGGGTGGTGCCTGCATAGCATGCAGAGCCATCAGTAAACCAGGTCCTAGTCTTCTCTTCTTCAGTCAGCCTATCATAGGGAACACTTCTGGTACCAACTTCTATAGTAGTCAGGATTCTCTAGAGTCAGAGTACTTATGGGTAGTTTATATACAAAGGGAAATTGTTGATGACTCACAGTCTGTAATCCAACTCCCCAACAATGGTCAGCAGCAGCTGTGAATGGAAGTCCCACGATCTAGCAGTTGCTCCGTCCCACAAGGCAAGCAGGTAAAGAGGAAAAGTACATTCACTTTTGTTTTTATGACTTCCATGAACTCTCCAGTACAGCTCAGAAAAAATGTCCAAATATTTTGCACAGTGAATACAGTGACTAATTTATGGAAAAAAGTTAGAATATGAAACTACCAAGATCCATGTGGGACCAGAAGTGTCCATTATTCTGTAAACTCATGTTCAGTTGTTATAAGTTCAAATTAGTGGCAAGTTAAAGTTGATTTTACAAACATTTGGTTGTGGGTGACTGTCAAGATGCAAAGCATTTAGATTCCTTTTGGAAGCATGGAAGTTTGAGAATCAGTGAAGCTGTATGTGTCCCCAAGGTCCCTGGGCATGCTCAGTCTTTCCCATCATGAGCATCTTTCACTTTAGCGGTGCATTTGTAGTGGTATGTGACCTCACCGTGGTCTGGATGACTATGATTGTCACTCAGAACATGATTTCCTTAGAGCATTGCTGTGCTTTCATATAAATGATGACTTTGTCTCTGTAAAGGTGTATATTGGGATTATTCTCCATTGTGAACATACAGAGCTGCTCCCCTGCCCTGAAATACTGTGAAGGACATGCAGAGCTCTTCCCCTCTAACAACAGGAAAACACTAACGATTTTTCTGACTTATAGTTTTGTGTTTTTCTGAATATTCTATAATTTGAATAATAGGGTTGTGAAGTGTTCAAACTGGCTTCTGTATGGGATATGCAGCTATGTTTCCTCCATGGATTCTCAAATGTCAATGTCTCATTTATTTTTTTGTACTCAATCATATTCCATGGCTAGGTATGCCAAAGGTTGTTTATTCATTCACCTAGAGGAAGGGATCATGTTTTTTTCTCTAGACTTTAAAAGATATTTTTAAAAAAAGCTGCAATAGATATTCCATGCTGGTTTTTATATGGAAATAAGGTATTGAATCCTTTAAGTGAATACAGAGCTTGCAACATGACAGAGTAAAATCATGTTTTGTAGTAATATCACCAGCTTGTCCTTCAAGGTGTTGTCACCATGTGCACTTCCATCAACAGTGAAGAGAAATTCAGATTGTCACACATACATTTTTTCGTTCTCTTTGTCAGTGTTCTGTACTTGCGGCATTCTCAAGATAAGTAGCACTTTATTAATTACTCTTCTTACATGCCCAGTATAAAAAAATGTAGTATATAGTTTTTCATATTGAACTACTCCATGTATATTCTCTTTAATGATGTTCATGCTGAGGTCATCTC
Organism: Uromys caudimaculatus; assembly: GCA_028551405.1. Classification (NCBI taxonomy): domain Eukaryota; kingdom Metazoa; phylum Chordata; class Mammalia; order Rodentia; family Muridae; genus Uromys; species Uromys caudimaculatus. Next base: position 4,097 of record JAPYYD010005611.1, on the reverse strand, counting down.
TCTATTTTCAAAAGTGATACAATTATACTATAATTCTTAAAGATAAATGCTTTATGCAAAATAAGTAAAAGATTGTCTTCATTGTTAAAAGTGTTCGTTGATGGTTAAAGTCAGTAAATCTTTAATAAAAGTTTTGAAAATGTCCTAGTCCCTTTGCAGTGTTTTCTACAGAGCAGTATTTGCCATATTATTAAAGTCTGTCTTATACACCTTTTATGGCTCATCAATTTGATAGTGTAGTAACTTATCTCAAAACCTGGGGATAAATAGAGTTTCCCCATGAGAGTTTCCATGGAAGAGTTTCCCCATAAGTTCCTCCTTTAAGAGTGCTCTAGTTTCATGTTTACATTCAGATCTGTGACAAATTTATGATAGTTTACATAAGGGCTGATTTATTTGTACCGATACATAATGGCCTTTATACAGATACACATATGTTCCTACATTTGTGCAAAGGACTGCAATTTGTTCACTGTCTTTCTGTACAACTAATTGAGGCTCTATTTTCAGTGTCCTTGAGCTGTTGTCTGGGTCTCCATATATTTGTCAGAATATAATTATGTAAACAATTGTAACATAGGCAACCTGAGTCAGTTGCCACATGTAACCAACACCATTCTACAGGCAACTACATGTAACATCTTTTTTTTTTTTTTAATTTAATAACAGCAGGAACATTTCTTCAAAGATCTGGAAGGTACTAGCAACAAAATGAAGTTCTTATTAAGTAGTCAATGACCTATAGAAAAGTTACAATGAACAGTGTATCATGCAAGGAGAACTGAAAATTTAGTAAAAGCAATGATTCTACATTGATACATTGGGTCATAGTTTTTCCCTTTTACTAGTAAACAAATATTAAAATAATAATGAAATAATCAATTATTTCTTGAGTATAAGGAAATATATGTATCAATGGCTGGGAGTAGGTTGTGCTTACAAAATACTGTCATTGCTGAATAAAGACATTTACAGTCAATGAAATCATTTTTATTTCTCATATTGAAGCTTTCAACTACATACCCATGTATCTGCTCAAGATAAAGATGTGTGTTTATGTGTAATCTGATAAATACATTCATAGTATATTTATAAATACTCAAGGTTAAAAAAAACAAGAAAAATGTCAATAACAAAACTTTCAATAACAAATGTTATCATTATGAGAAGATCCAGCAACAGCGATATATTATTTATTTATTCAAGAAACATGAGTGAACCTTTTAAGAAACAGTTAGTGTGAAAATTAAGTTAATTCACTGAAGGATCTGTACTGTATGATTTCATTCAAATGAAAATTGAGAAGTGAAAAACTCATAAGTAAAAATACATAAGTCTGAACCACCAGAAGTTCAGAGTTTGTTTGATATGTAGCGTAAGATAAATTGATCAAAAAAATTTCAATGTTATGAGAATGATGTATATGTTTATCTATGGACATATGTTAATAATTATGCAATTTTATGAATGTATAGTAAGGATAGAAGTGCTTATACAGTGTACATTTTAAAATCAAATTCATCCTTTTAGCATGTTGCCAATATAGAGTCAGCATGCGGTTAATAAGTTGAAGAGAGATTTGAATGATTTGCTTCCATGTTGTATTCTTGCAATGCACTAGAGGCTATGAGCACAAGTTCTCTGAGATCATTACATCCCTGACAATAACTAGGTTTGTGTCTCAATTACAACCCCCTCTTCTCTGTAATTTATTCATGTATATATAGACAAAATTTAAGTGAATTTCAAAGTACACAGGAAGACTAATTTGTTGGCATTTATAAGAGATTTGGACTGCATTGACAGTCCTTTAACATCCTGCTATTCTCCCTTCAGTAACCACATTTTCTTTTATTACTTTTCATTTTTTGAGTTATTTTTCACATCCAAGAAGCCCACATAACTGTCCCTTCTATGTACACTGTTATACAGACCAGAGCATTTGCATATTGCTCCCTAGGGAGGTCCTTACCCTGCGGGCCTGAGATAAAATATCAACTGTCCTCTTGCTTTCACCTCTCCTAAGTTCATCTCTTCTAAAATGATGAGTCCTGCCCAGTTCCTCTTTCTGCTAGTGCTCTGGATTCAGGGTAAGGAGGGCAGGAGGTAATGGAGGACAATGGCAATGGACGGTGTTCTCTGGGTGCCTATGTGTGCTATTCATTTGTTATGGGCCTGGTCACACATCCAGGATATGTGGCTTTGTTCCATCCTAATGAGAAATTCCAGATGGACCAGTAGCTGTACTAAGATCAATATTCTGAGATAGATTGAATGGTAAAGACTCTGATGTTTAGAACCTTCAAATCACTTGTTTTGTTAAAAAAGGATTTGATACATAGTATACTTCAATTCAAAAACTGTCAGGATCTCACGTGAAAGGAATAAGATAAAAGAATTCACAAAGAGAGTTCAGGAAGTTTGCACATAACTTTACACTATTGTATTATAATTTCAGAAACCAGCGGCGATATTGTGATGACCCAGACTCCACTGACTTTGTCAGTTACCATTGGACAACCAGCCTCCATCTCTTGCAAGTCAAGTCAAAGCCTCTTACATAGTGATGGAAACACTTATTTGAATTGGTTATTACAGAGACCAGGCCAGTCTCCAAAGCGCCTAATCTATCAGGTGTCCAAACTGGACACTGGTGTCCCAGACAGGTTCAGTGGCAGTGGATCAGGGACAGATTTTACACTTAAAATCAGCAGAGTGGAGGCTGAGGATTTGGGAGTTTACTACTGCTTGCAAGGTACATATCTTACTCCCACAGTGATACAGACCCTAACAAAAACTTCCTTGCCTGGGGCAGCCCAGCTGGCAATGTGATGCTTGATTGGAGAGGAGCAGAGCATTCTGTGTATGTGAGAGGAGGGGCTGAGGAACATGAGCAATTGTTTGCAGCTGAGAGCTCTGGCTAGACTCATCTGGCTGGATGAGTGGTTTGACAAGATCTCAAGTGTCACCAATTTCCATTCCTTCTTGTAATACGCATTCTGTTGCCTCTGCATCAAAAGAATTTCATCTCATTAATCTCGCTGATTTTTGATGATTTTAACCATTTTCATTAATTCTTTGAGTTTCATTTTTTTGCTTTTTAAAATGAAGTATGTGTGTTTGTTACATTCTCATTCAGATTTTTAAATGCTTAGATTCCTATCCATATGTTTTTTTTTAATCTTCCTAAGTAATCTTGGGAGCATTCTTTTATTTTCTAAGGAATTTTGTAACCAGAAATTCAATATATTTATTTAGAAATTTACTTTATTCCCTTTTCAATATTCCTTGTGTCTTCATGTTGATCTTGGTGCTTCTGGCATGATTGCTGGGAGCTGGCCCCATGAATGGGTTCCAGAGTGGATGTAAGGAACAGGCAAGGGGCGGGATGAGTAAGACACCAAGACTGGGATGCTTTGCAACTCTAACCAACTAACTATCAGAAAACTTCTTTATTTATGCAGATTCAAAAGCATTCATGGTTTCAAGAAATACAGATCATATCATTTTGCCCTGGGCATACTTTTCTAGTATGCCCACTGTTCCAGGTTAAACTTGGGTAGAAAAATTTTATTTTTATCAACTCCATATCCTTATTCTTAAAATTCTATAAATCATTATAGCTTAAGGAAGCAAGCAAGCAAGTACCGTGTGGTTTCAATACGATTAGAGAGCACAGATGGAATCTGAGTCAGTCCAAGCAAATCCCCCTTCTTTAAGCAGTATATTATTACCTTTTAACTGTCAATCAAACGATTTGCAGATTTTCCTAAGCCTGAGAGTTCGGGCTTGGCATTGTTGAAGTTGTTATTTGAAATCTTATAAGAACTTGTTTAGTAAAAGAATTGTTATTTTTCTACAACAATTAACATTACAACAACCTGATGTAAACTAATCATTTCCAAGAATGACAAATCCTAATACTTTATTCTTCTTGTATTCTTTTATATCATTCTTGGATCACTTATACATGGTATCATCTTTCTCTTTCTGGCCTATGTTGCTGAGTTCTTACTAGGGGCTTAGTATGTATGGCCTTTTATCTCATAGGTTACAATTCTAAGAAATTCTACATATACTGTAATAATAGTCTTGTT
>JAPYYD010005610.1:0-11949 GCA_028551405.1 Uromys caudimaculatus | reverse complement strand
CGGCAACCAACAGATTGGGAAAAGATCTTAACCAATCCTATGTCTGATAGAGGGCTAATATCCAATATATTCAAAGAACTCAAGAAGCTGGACTCTAACCCCATCAAAAAATGGGGAACAGAACTAAACAGAGAATTCTCAACTGAGGAAATTCGCAGGCCTGAGAATCACTTAAAGAAATGCTCAACATCCCTAGTCATCAGGGAAATGCAAATCAAAACACGTCTGAGATTCCACCTCACACCAGTCAGAATGGCTAAGATCAGAAACTCATGTGACAGCAGATGCTGTCGAGGATGTGGAGAAAGAGGAACACTCATCCACCGTTGGTGGGACTGCATGCTCGTACAACCACTCTGGAAATCAGTTTGGCAGACCCTCAGAAAAATGGACATAATACTACCTGAGGACCCAGCTATACCTCTCCTGGGCATATACCCAGAAGATGCTCCAACATGTAATAAAGACACATGCTCTACCATGTTCATTGCAGCCATATTTATAGTAGCCAGAAGCTGGAAACAACCCAGATGTCCCTCATCAGAGGAATGGATACAGAAAATGTGGTACATTTACACAAGGGAGTACTACTCAGCTATTAAAAACAATGACTTAATGAAATTTGCAGGCAAATGTGTGGAACTTGAAAATATCATCCTGAGCGAGGTAACTCAGTCACAAAAGAAAGAACTCACTGATAAGCGGATACTATCCCAAAAGTTCAGAATGCCCAAGTTTCGCTTAACAGTAACCGCTGGACTGAGAGTGAGGTCCCAGATGGAGGAGTTGGAGAAAGGACTGAAGGAGTTGAGGGAGTTCGTAGCCCCATGGATGGAGCAACAGCGCCAATGGGCCTGACACCTCCCCCCGGTCATCCTGAAGTTTGGACCACCAACCAAAGAATACACATCTATGGACCCATGGTTCGGACCACATATGAGGCAGAGGATGGCCTCGATGGCCATCAGGGAGAGAGGAGAGGCCCTTGGGCCTGAGGGTGTTAGAGGCCCCAGTAAAGGGGAATGTCAAGGTGGGAATAGGGGGATGGGTGGGCGGGTGGGTGGGAGGTGGAATTCCCTCATAGAGGTAGGGATGGCGAGGGGATAGGGGGCTTCCAAAGAGGAGACCCAGAAAAGGGGAAACATTGGAAATGTAAATAAAGTATCAAAAAAAAAAAAAAAAAGGCTAGCCCAAATTGGTCACATGGAGAATTGACAGACAGTATGTAGACTGGACAGACAACACAGAGCCTGGTCAGACAACACAGAATCTTGACAGACAAGACAGAGACTGGACAGACCACACATAGTCTGGACAGATAACACTGAGGCTAGATAAACAGAAACTAGGCAAAAAACAAAAACAAAAACAAAAACAAAAACAAAAACAAAAACAAAAACAAAAACAAAAACAAAACTACTATAGCTGGGTTTTAAATCCTAACCATTTCCTCCTCTTATGCCCCAAATAGAAATTTTTTACCCCAATTCAGAAGAAAGTAATTACATGAGAAGACTGTTGGCCCAGTCCCTTAAGTTGGGTTAGACAGTTTTGTTTGTTTGATTTTTTATGGGTGTTATCATCTATGGTTGCAAATTGTTTTGTTTAATTATTGTATATTGACAGAAATTTAAGGTTGTTTTGCTTAATTAGTATATTTTTTGCTTAATTATTGTATATTGATAGAAATTTAGAGTTATTTTGTTAAACTATTGTTTAACACTCTTACACATAAGCTGTTTACGGTATAATATAAGGTTCTAGTTTTGTTCTTATGATTGTTTCTGTTGTGTGTAAATTAATAATGTTAGAGAAAAAGAAATTTCTTAAATTGAAAGAGGGATATAAAGTGTAGATTTCTGAATTCTTTGGAGACTCAGTTGTGTCATGTGATGTTTGTCTGGTAACTGTCTTATGAGAGGATATTTTTACTGAAGCAGACACATGGGAAGATGTTTTGCTGAGAACAGACATGTGATATTTTTGTGAAGCAGCCTAGAAAAAATGGCATGTGTTGTTTTGCTAGAGTGGATGCTTGAGGGAACACATGATGTTTGGGAAGGGTACAAATATAACTCAACAGACAGTGCCTTACCAATCTTTCCTGGTGATGGTTGGGCTTTGCTGACACTGGGCTTCACTGACAACACTGTATGGTATTGGTTCTCCTTGCCATTCTTTGGTCATTGTTAGTCTTGACTTCATAAAAAGTAACTCACTAAAGAACTTCTGGTGGTGTTCTGGTGAGTTCTTGCCATGGGGCAATTGTCAGAGCTTTATGGTTTCTTCTGGATCAATTGCCTTTGCTGATTTATGAATGATGTTTCCAAGTGAATCGATCTGCTGACTCATGTGAACTGAAATGCTGATATCCTAATAGCACAGATTGGATTTGCTCCAAAGAACTATTTCTAAGCAGGTCCATATCCTCCTTTGTCCTGTTAACATTTCATTTCCACTACCTCTGGTGGGTGCTGGGCTAGAAGGGAGGTTAAAGCATTTAAGTGCCCTTATTAAAAGTAGGTTTTGAAAAATCAAAGCCTACAGGACTAAGTCAGTGAGGAGAATTTCTCTATGGTTTCTCTTCAGTTTCTGCCTTCATGTTCCTGCCATGAGTCTTATCCCTGACTTTCCTTCATGATGGACTGTGATTAGAATATGTAAGCCAATTAATCCTTTCTTCTCCAAATTGATTTGCTCACAGCATTTTATCATAGCACTAGAAACCTAACATAGAAATCATAGAACACAGAGAAATCCAGCTGGAAGTTTTACCCTTATTAGATGTCATTCATAATGCTAGAAGGTTCTATATATGCTGCTGAAAGGGGGAAAAAAGCAATCACTAACCTCATCCAGTTATAATCCTGTGAGTTATAACAGTGGCCTGCTTGTAAGATAAGCCCACAACAGAATTGAGTGGGTGAATATTGAAGAAAAAAGGGAAGAACAATTTTAGAAGCCAGAAGAGTCAAGGATACCACAAGAAAAACCACAGAACCAACAAGCTTGGACTCATAGGGCCTCACTGAACCTGAACTGACAATCAGAGAATCTGCATGGGTCTGGCCTAATCCTCAGCATATATGTCATAGTTGTACAGCTTGATGGTTTTGTAGGACTACTAACAGAGGAAGTTGGGACTATTTTTGAAAGTTTTGCCTATTTTGGGGACCCTTTTCCTCCTACTAGGCTACCTTGTTCAGAGGTGCCTAGTCTTATTACAATTTGGTATGCTATGTGTGGTTGATATCCCTGTGAGGCCTGCCCTTTTCTGAAGGGGAATGGAGGAGAAATGGATGGGACTGGGAGGGGAAGGGGGTACTAGGAGGAGAGGAGGGAGGTGAAACTATGGTTGGGATGTAATATATGAGAGAATAAATTAATTAAAATATGCACCCACTAGTGCAATAGTAACATGGTTGTTAGATAATCCAACCAATGCTTAATCGGATTTAAGGCCCACTTTATGCCTTTATGAGATAGAACTTACACCTGATATTGTTAATGAGGTCAGGGACCTGAGATCAGAAAAATCATTTGGCCTGGGGGAATTAGTTTTCTAGAAAATGAACATGGCAATAAAGTGACCCCATATCCATAGATCAGGAAATCACTCAACTGTTGGCAGAAAAGCTTCTTCTTGAAGTAGATTGAAATTAACACGGAGACCAACCGCTGAACATTGTGCAGAGAATGAAAAATTTTGGAGTGTCCCACATACATTTAATTTAAAAAAAAATTACCCTTTACTCTGACTCAGCTCTCTCAACACCATTATTTTTCCATTATTTAACATCAAATTTCAATTTAATGGACTATTTCTTTCCTACTTTGTTCTCAACCCTCATTTCATTTACCATTCTGCCCCTTTTGCTTATTTTTCTCTATTATTTCCTTTTATTTTCCTTATGTTATAAAACTATAGGCTATAATGATGTATAAGTGTTCTATATATTTACCTCTTAAGACTTGAAATCTGCAACTTTCACTATTTGGTCTACATTTGGCAACTCTTTTGTAACACCTCTAGTTCTTATTGGTCTCCCTTTCTGCTTACTTTTTTTATGCCACATTTTGTTCAACCAACCAAGTACTAGTTACTAGCGTTATTCTAACTTTTTCCTTTCTAATACTACACACAATGTCAATATTACATTGAAAAAATAAAATCTATTCCTCCAACAACCTAACTTGAGATTCTCAAATTCCAACAGGGAAGAATGAGAAACTGGAAAACCAGGAAATGTAACTTTTCCAAAACTTACTTATTCCATGCTATTATTATTTATTAATAGAAATATATAAAATTCTAAGTGAAGTTTTTAAGAAAGAAATTATAATATGTAAGAAAGTGGAAAAAAGACACAAATACATAAATACATTCTGAAATGAATCCCAAGAAAAACAAAGAATGGAATAAATAATGATGTCAATAGAGAATATGAACATCAAGTTCACAACAGAGATAGAAATATTGAAATAAAATTCTCAAATCTAAATATTAGTAATTAAAAACAAGATTAGTCAAATAAAAAATTTCTTAAAATGCTTCACCAACGAAATGGATCAAGGGAAATATGTAATGTCACGGCATAAAGTAATGATTGATGAAATAAAAGGTCTCATAAAATGACAAGAATAATTTAATACAGTCTGAACAGAAACACATAAGATATATGGAGAATTATGAAAATACCAAATCTATGAATCATGGACATAGAAGGAGAAAAATTCATACAGAAGACAAATAAAACATTTTCAATGAAATCACAGAAGAAAAAATTTCCAAACTTAATGAAAAAGGTGGTCATACATATAAATGAGGCTTTTAACATAACACATAAACCTCTACATTATAACATACTCAAATATTAAAAAAACAAAACAAAGTATTGCTAAATATAAGAGAAGGACACCAAGCTACATAGAAAGGCAGGGTCATAAAAATAGCTGCATATTTCTCAACAGTAATTTTAAAGAGCAGAAACACTCAGAATAATGGATTTCTACATCTAAAGACTACTGGTAACACAGGTTATTGTACTTATGAAAAACTATAAGTTATAATTAAAGAAAAATATTAATAATGAAAATAGGCTGACTGAATTGATGACAGCTCATTGGAGGATACTTGAAGTAATCCTTCAGACTAAAGAGAAAGATAAACAAATACATGAACCAACAGTAAAAACTAAACCTGAAAGAACATAGTTAAACAAATGAAGAATAACAAAACACCAAGCACTGTAAAATTTTTAAAAGGTAAGAATTAGTACATACTTTGTGATAATAACTAAACATGAATATTTTCAGTTAGTCAGTGAAAAGAAACAGGCTAGTAGATCACTTTAGGAAGATATATATATAGATAGATATAGATATAGATATAGATATAGATATATATGATATAGATAATCTATTATTTATATATATATGTATAACTCTAAAATAAAAATTTTAATTACCTTGTAATTAATCAATATAGCCTATCCTAGGCACCAAGGGATGATAAAAATCCCAGAACCAAGAATGATTATCCTCTTTGGAGTTGTTTGCCAATTAGTTTCCATAGACGTCCAAACACTTCAGAATACTGCTAATACTCTTGATTACTTTCCAGAAATTGATTGTGTCATCCTATTGCTGAAGATTATCCATACTTAAGTCATACAACATAGAAAACTCAAACTCGTACTGACTTGGAGACTCCATTTTTACTGGCTAGCTTTGATAGTGCGGGAGGTGTCATGTATACTACTGAAAGAGAAAAGTAATCATCAATTACTGATCTGTGAACTGCAGAAGTTACAATAGTGCCTGGCCTGGCAAAACATGCCCATTGATACAATAGTGGTATTAAGATCATGAGAGTAACCAAACACTTTATGGTTGTATTTAAGTCCTTCATACTATGAAACCCATACTTGGCTATTATGAGGTAAAGATCCAGTGGGTTCCCAGGTCATAAATCCTAGGGGAGATCCTATTATTTTTATTCTATAAAATAGTATTAAGCCAACTCCTAAGGATTATCATTATAATCATAAATTAGTCTCTGAACCCTTGTCAGAGAGCTTCTATTTGCAATAGGTGATGGTTGTTAGCACATAAACTCACAACTGGTCAAGAAGCAGATCATAAGGGGCTCACAATGGTCAGCAGTAAATGGAGCATATATACACAGTACCCTTCCTCCCAAAACTCATTGATAGTTTTCGAAGAGGTAATATAAACATTGTAAGAGCCAGAGATGTTGGAAGCAGCATCTTCTGGATAGATCAGGGCGACTACATATATGAACTTATAGTAGTCATAGCAGCATGCACAAGACCTATTTGAGCTCAAGCCACACAAAATCACAGTATGAAAGGTGAAGTGGGAATAAAAATCATACCCCTATACCAGAAGCTATTGCCAGCTGATAGATGCTAGGAGAAGGAAGTTGGTTTTCTTTAAGCATATAGCCCCTGGTGATTTGACTACACTGCAGTAGAAGACCACATCCAAGAATAAATAGGAATAAAAAGCAGACTTCTTAGATATACAAAAATGGGGATATGCAAAGTTAGATGAATAGGGAAGGAGAATGGATGGTGAAAGAGCTAGATGGGATGAATATGGTAAAAACATCTACAAAAAAATTTAGCATCACAGACAGAAACCAGCTTAGAGTAATGGAAAACACTCTGAACAAGAGATCTAGGAAGACGTCTTAGTACTTGAGTAAATGTAACTTTTATTGTCCAGACTTAGTTGTTGTCTCTGAGGCTTACTGCTGAATAAGCTCACCCTTTGTAACTTTTTTTGAACTCTATCTGCCTCTTTCAACTTACCTGACTCAAACTCCTCTCCAAGCTGAATGATTCAAACTGGCTTCTCTTGGCTCCTCACTAAATTGCACTGCTTGGCCTCAGACTAACTCTAGAAATCTGTTCTAATCTGTTTTCTCTTTATACTCTAGCTCATTCTGTCTTCACCTGTATCTAGCTTGTTCTCTCTGGATCCTGTCTTTATAAAAACAGCTCCAGTAAAAACTTCCTTCTCTCTCCTACTCTGCTCTCTTCAGTTGCTTCTTTTCTGTCTGTTCTTGTAAAAGTTGAACTTAATCTATCTCTGACTCAATCTGTCAGATCTTTCTCTGATTCATCACTTTGCCCCTCAATTAGACATCACTTTCAAACTTGGCTACATCCTACAAACTAATCTTACTTTCATTGTTAGTAATTAAGGCTGTGTACTAAGGGCATATCTATCTTCTAGCAGATCATACTGTAATCTAGAGCATGCTTGCATTCCAGTTGGGTCACATAGACCTAGAAGGTCTTTGAATGTGATCCCTTGCTAGAGTAATCATGTTGCTGAATTAAATTTCCTCTGCATACTAGTATGAAAATTGATGGAATAAGACAGAGGACATAAACAGAAATCCGCAGTTTTAGCTATGTGATTTTGAAAAAATGCAAAATATAAAAAAATAGTCTCTTCAATACACAATGCTATGAAACTGGATATGCCCATACAGAAGAAGCAAACTAGATTCTTATCTCTTATCTTCCACAATGAATACTCCAAATGAATCAAAAACTTTACCATGATACCTGAAACTTTAAAACTTTGAGAAAAAAATGCAAGGAAAAATACTCATGGTATAGACATAGGCACGGACTTTCTGAGTAGAACTATAGTCACTAGGAAAATAATGCCCACGATTGACAAATGAGATATCATGAAGTTACAAAGCTTCTGTCCAGCAAAGAGAACAGTTAATCAAGTGAAGAGACAGCCTACAGAATGGGATAAAGTCTTTTCTAGCTATATATGTGACAAATGATTAATATCTAGACTATACAAAGGACTCAGAAAAACTAAGTAACAATAAGTCAAACAATCTAATCAATAAATGAGCTAATGAAATGAACAGACAGTTCTCAAAAGATAAAATACAAATGACCAATAAACAGATAAAAATTGTTCAACCTCACTAGCCATCAGGTAGATGCAAATTAAAACTACATTTAAATTCTAACTCAACTCAGTCATAATGGTAGTGATTAAGAAAAAAATATCCAGTGAGAGTGAACCAAGAATACCATGATACACTACTAATAGAAATGTAAATTAGTCCAGCTATCATATATTAAGAAGTTTTCTCAAAAGTTGAAAATACATATGGTCTACCATATGACCAATCTGTACAATTTCTAAAGGAGCATAAGTGAACATATGAAAGAGACACTTGCACATCGAAGTCTATTGTAACAAACACCATTCACAATAGTTAAATAATAAGACCATCCTGAGTGTTCCCCAAACAGAGAGATGGATAAAGAATACGTCGAATAGATACAAAACAGAATGTTTTTAGCCACACAGAAAATGAAGTAAATAGATGGAACTGGAGATAATCATAGTAAGTTAATTAAGCCAGTATCTGGAAGATAGATCTTATAGGCTTTTCCTCACATGCCATTTCTAGATTTTGTACAGATCTATAAAATTGTATGCATATACACAGCATGAAAGTAGATATAAACTTAATGTCTGAAAATAGATAGTAATGGGAGTTTGAGGGATAAGAAAGAGAAAGGAAGTGGATATTGTAGTGAATATGTTTAATGTGAAATAAATCCTTTTTAGAAATTGTGCTCATGTAACAAAATAACATACATATATACATATATGTATATGTTCATATATATGTATATATAAGACATTTTATTTTCATTAAATCTAATCCTCATTGCACTCATCCAATTCCTCCCTTCTCTACCATTTTCCCTTCAAATTTTTAAAATTTTATTCAATTTTTTAAACTTATTCACCTTACATCCCACTCACTATCCCCTCCCTGTCACCCCTCCCCACTGTTCTTCCCTCCATCTCCCTCCCCTTCTCTTCTGAATGAGTAGGGACCCCCTTGGGCACATCAAGTCTCTGTGAGGCTAGGCACTTCCTCTCCCACTGAGTCCAGGCAAGGCAGCGCAGCCTAGAAGTACATATCCCATGTACAGGTAACAACTTTTGGGATAGCCTCTGTTCCAGTTGCTCAGGACCCACATGAAGACCAACCTGCACATCTGCTACATATGTGTGGGGAGGCCTAGGTCCAGCCTGTGTATGTTCTTTGATTGGTGGTTCAGAATCTGAGAGCTCCAAAGGTCCAGGTTACTTGGTCTTCCTGTGGAGTTCCTATCCCCTTTGGGGCCCGCAATCCTTCCTCCTATTCTTCCATAAGAATCCCCAGACTTCATCCACAGTTTGACTCTGGGTATTTGTATTTGTCTGGGTCAGCTGCCGGTTGGAGCCCCTCAGAGGACAACATGCTCCTATCTGAAAGCATAACAGCTATCATTAGTACTGTTAGGGATTGGTGGTTGCCTAAGTTTCACCTCCATTTTATTTTATACCCACTGAATCTATTTACTTCTGCTTGTAGGTGCATAGGTGTAGAGGCATCTGGAGCATTGTAGCCTCTCAGGGGCTTTATCCCTATAGAAAGCAGTCCCTTCTTTCATCAGAAACCATCGTTGCCAATAGTTCTTCAGCTAGAGATGAGACTTCATGAGCTCATTATCCATCAACATTGGGATTATATTTTTTTGAAATTAAAATGTAATATTATTTTTCCTTTTTCATATATATATATATATATATGGTAGGTGCATAACAAAAACTAAATAAAAGGCCAGAAGCCATCTGAGATTTTAATGGCTTGACATTGTCCATACAGGTACCATGAATTTATGTGTGCAATGATACTGATTTCACACATAAATATCCAACAAATAGTATGTAACAACTGATAATCTGCTACTACTAACTCTATAAAATTCCCAAACAATAAAAATAAAATGGGTTTTATAAAATATGGGGGAATTAATAGAAGAGCTTGAAGGTAAATTGCTATTAGATTTTTATTTTATTTATTTATTTATTTTGGATATTTACTTTATTTACATTTCAAATGTTTTCTCCTTTCCAGATCTCCCCTTTGGAAGCCCCCTATCCCCTCCCCCTCCCCCTATGAGGGTATTCCCCCACCCACCCACCCACCCACCCACTCTTGTCTTCCCTCCTTGGCATTCCCCTACACTGGGGCATCTAACATCCTCAGGCCCAAGGACCTCTCCTCCCACTGATGTCTGACAAGGCCCTACTCCGCCACATATATGGCCAGTACCATGGATCCCTCCATGTGTATTCTTTGGTTGGTGGTCCAGTCTCCAGGAGCTCTGGGGGGTCTGGCCAGTTGATACTGTTGCTCCCTCCATGGGGCTGCAAACCCCCTCAGTTAATAACAAAATGTATAAGATTGGTAATTTCAAGATACAAGTGGCTTCCTAGAGTTTGACTGAGGTTGGAAATAGCAGGAAAGAAGGTTATACTGCACTCTATGAAGTTTCGTACATAATATACTGTATATATTAACAAATGGATGTTTTTCACTCTAAACTCTGTTTCCTTATGAATATTTAGTTGATTTTGAAATAATTTTTGCACATTTTCTTCAGTTTTGATTTTTTTGGTTTTTTTATTTATTTACATTTCAAATGTTATCTCCCTTCCTGGTTTCCCCTCCGCAAACCCCCTATCCCATACACTCTGCCCTCTGCTTCTATGAAAGTGCTCACACACACACACCTGCTCCCACCTCACCTCCCTAGCATACCCCTATGCTGGGCATTGAGTCTTCACAGGGTGCCTGATAAAGCATCCTCTACTACATATACAGCTGGAGCTATGGGTCCCTCCATGTGTACTCTTGGGTTGGTGGTTTAGTCCTTGTGAGCTCTGGAAGGTCTGGTTGGTTGATATTGTTTTTCTTCCTATGAGGTTGCAAACCTCTTCAGCTCCTTCAGTCCTTTCCCTAATTCCTCAATTGGGGTCCCCATGCTCAGTCCGATAGTTGGCTGTAAGTATCCATATCTGTATCAATAAGGCTCTGGCAGAGCCTCTCAGGAGACAGCTATATCAGGCTCCTATCAGCAAGCACTTCCTGACATCACAATAGTATCAGGTTTTGTGTCTGCAGATGGGATGGATTCCCAGGTGGGGCAGTCCCTGGATAGCCTTTCCTTCAGTCTTTGCTCCACTCTTTGTCCCTGTGTCTCCTTTAGACAGGAGCAATTCTGGGTTAAAGTTTGTGAGATGTGTGGGTAGCCCCATCCCTCAACCGGGGCTGTGCCTAACCTCTGGATATGGTCTCTACAGGTTCTCTGTCTGCTTTGTTGGGTATTTCAGCTAATGTCATCCCAGTTGGGTCTTGGGAGCTTCTTGCTTTCCTGGCACCTGGGATTTTCTGGTGGCTAACCCCAGTTCCCCATCTTCCACTGCTATATACCTCTAGGAAATTCAGTTTTGATTTTAAAGATAAGTTTGTATTTTAATATTTTCCTTCTATATTGAACAATTATTGGATCAATAACATTGTGATATATAAAATTTTCTTCCTCTGTTTAACTAGTATATATCTGGTTGACTGATATGCAAATCTATCCTGAAACAAAATAAAATGAGTTCAGAGATAATGTTCTATTAAGACAAAAGTCAATCAAGAAAGTTGATGATATGATATGATTTATATGGCCCAGGGTTTTCTTTCTAAAAAAGGAAATGATTAAACTTGAATCTTTAAAATTAAAACCACATTTTCTGTATCCATTCCTCTGTTGAGGGACATCTGGGTTGGTTCCAGCTTCTGGCTATTATAAATATGGCTGCTATGAACATAGTGGAGCATGTGTCTCTATTACATGTTGGAGCATCTTCTGGGTATATGCCCAGGAGAGGTATAGCTGGGTCCTCAGGTAGTATTATGTCCATTTTTCTGAGGGTCCACCAAACTGATTTCCAGAGTGGTTGTACCAGCTTGCAATCCCACCAACAATGGAGGAGTGTTCCTCTTTCTCCACATCCTCGCCAGCATCTGCTGTCACCTGAGTTTTT
>JAPYYD010005609.1:0-11950 GCA_028551405.1 Uromys caudimaculatus | reverse complement strand
AATACTACCTGAGGACCCAGCTATACCACTCCTGGGCATATACCCAGAAGATGCTCCAACATGTAATAAGGACACATGCTCCACTATGTTCATAGCAGCCATATTTATAATAGCCAGAAGCTGGAAACAACCCAGATGTCCCTCATCAGAGGAATGGATACAGAAAATGTGGTACATTTACACAATGGAATACTACTCAACTATTAAAAACAATGACTTCATGAAATTCACAGGCAAATGGATGGAACTTGAAAATATCATCCTGAGTGAGGTAACTCAGTCACAAAAGAACAAACACCCAATTCTTATAAGAAGAAAAGGGAAAGAGAGGACATGAGAGCAGGGGAAAATGAGTCAAGAGTAGAGGGCATTTTGGTGAATGTGATTCAATTGAATCCAGGCAATGTAGTGGCGTTCACTTGTTCAGTGCACTTCTGTGCAGTTCAGTTGAATTGAGTTGAGTTCAGTTGAGTTAGTACAATTCCATTCAGTTCTGTTCATTTTGTGCAGTAAGGGCAGTTTAGTTTGTGGAATTCAGAGGCAATTTTTCCAAATAGAGGAATTCAGTGAGAAGCAGAGAGAAGTCAGTCTGAATCAGTCAGCTTGGAAGATTAGATTATACAGGGGCTAGAAGCTTTTAGGACTAGGCATAGGGATAGTGAGTACAGAGAAAGAAACTCTCTATAAAGTTTGGGGACAGCTCTCATCTCATCCCTTCCTCTGAGGAATAAAGCCAACATTTACATGCTAGGCCTTCTCTCTAACCCCAACTTCTGTATTTTAAGGAAAAGGTGAATTAGTGTATATTTTAATCATGAATTATAAGCCTAGTGAAAGGTTTGAACACATTAAAAAGTCTGACTACATGGTCTTAAGGATGTCCTTGTCCATGATGCATGGGTGCATAATGTGGACTGCATGTTCTTTTCATCTCCTTCAACAGCAGTGCAGAATTTCTGTAAAGAAAAAGTCCTAATATTTTCCCCACATTTTTTATTGGATATTTTCTTTATTTACATTTCAAATGTTTTCCCCTTTCCAGATCTCTCCTTCAGAAACCCCCTATCCTATCCCCCCTCCCCCTGCCTCTATGAGGGTGCTCCCCCACCCATCTACCCACTCCTGTCTTCCTGCCCTGTTATTCCCTTACACTGGGGCATCAAAACACCATCAGGCTCCCACTGATGTTCAACAAGGCCACCTTCTGTCACATATGCAGCCAGCTCCATGGGTCCCTCCATGTGTACTCTTTGGTTGGTGGTCCAGTCCCTGGGAGCTCCGGAGGGTCTGGCCTATTGACACTGTTGCTCCCTTTATTGGGTTGCAAACCCCCTCAGTTCCTTCAGTCCCCTCTTCAACTCCTCCAATGGGGACCCTGCACTCAGTCCAATGGTTGGCTGCAAGCATCTGCCTTTGTATTTGTCAGGCTCTGGCAGAGCCTCTCAGGAGACAGCCATATCAGGCTCCTGTCAGCAAGCACTTTCTGGCATCCACATTCCAGGTTTGGTGACTGAATAAGGGATGGATCCCAGGTGTGGAAGTCTCTGAATGCCCTTTCCTTCCATCTCTGCTCCACCCTTTGTTTCCATATTTCCTCCTCTGAGTATTTTGATCTCCCTTCTAAGAAACTCTGAAGCATCCACACTTTGGTTTTCCTTCTTCTTGGGCTTCATATTGTCTGTGAATTGAATCTTGGGTATTCCAAACTTTTGGGCTAATATCCATTTATCAGTGAGTACATACCATGTGTGCTCTTTTGTGACTGAGTTACCTCACTCAGGATAATATTTTCAAGTTCCACCCATTTGCCTGCAAATTTCATTAAGTCATTGTTTTTAATAGCTGAGTAGTACTCCATTGTGTAAATGTACCACATTTTCTGTATCCATTCCTCTGATGAGGGACATCTGGGTTGTTTCCAGCTTCTGGCTATTATAAATATGACTGCTATGAACATAGTGGAGCATGTGTCCTTACTACATGTTGCAGCATCTTCTGGGTATATGCCCAGGAGTGGTATAGCTGGGTCCTCAGGTAGTAGTATTTCCAGGTTTCTGAGGAACCACCAGACTGATTTCCAGAGTGGTTGTACCAGCTTGCAATCCCACCAGCAATGGAGAAGTGTTCCTCTTTTTCCACATCCTCGCCAGCACCTGCTATCACCTGAGATTTTTATCTTAGCCATTTTGACTGATGTGAGGTAGAATCCATGATATATACATTGATGAGAGTTCCCCACAATTTTTAAGTTTGAAACTTATTGTGGTAAGCAATGAATATTTTTTAAAGGATATATCTTTATTTGGAGGTATCTATGGCAACCATCAGTGTCTATTTTCTACAGGATGAAGGAGACAATTTAACAAGCCATCCAAAAGTTCTCCTCTATGTTTTTGTTTAATATTTTCACAATTCCTCTCGTTTTTACCAGCCAGGATCTCAATAGTGTCATTAGTGTCCCCTGTATGTCCATAGAACACTTAAACTAGGGATCATTTCTCTTCTGAAGTCTATATATTGGTAACATTGATTTATATTTTTTTCCTGTATTCACCGTTTTGTATGTGAGGTTAACACTGGCATTCTAAATTAGTCTTCCCAGATGAAAGAGCAGGAGAGAGTATTACAGATTTGAAGGGATCACCTATTTCTTACTTACGTTTGTTCTCATTAAAGGAGAGAATTATTTTAACATAACATTGTTTTCATTGTTTAGTTCTGGCTGCTTTTCTTGGCTTCGTGAAAGCTGAAGTTCATCATTGCACTCTCTTGCAAGTCTCTCTTTCTGTTATCAACTGACAGTAGATAATTTGGTGCTGTATGTGAGACTGGACAGAAATGTCCCCAGGGTGTCAACTGCATTCTTCCAGCACTGAGTGAGTAGAAGCAGGAACAGTGTTTTCTGATTGTATGCAAGCAAAACATCTGCAAGATTCCTGATCTGTCTGCTTTTAATTGTAATTTCTAATCCCCAGAAAGTGTTTAGATACTTTAGATACTAAAGGGATTTAGAAACCACAGAGATTTCTGACCAATGTCTTCCTTGTTTACCCTGAAATACTTACTCTGTTAAATTTGGAGATCCTATTTGGGCTTCCTTGTGCATTCTCCATTGAAGCCTTTCCCTCAAATCTAGGTGTTGACAAAGGGAATCTTTGCTGACTGGAATCAGACTTTTTTGTAACAATATTGTCTTCATTTTATTTTATTTCATGATTTTTTTAACTAAAGTAAAACATAGAGAATGGCATCAGTTAAACCATTTTGTGAGTTCCTAACATGTTCATAGTCTGGGACTTACAGCAACCAGCAGAGGGCAGGAAAGCACTGTCAGCGTGATGCTTTTATGGTTGGTTTGCACAGGCCACCATTCTAATGTAAAGGTCACATCTTAGATTCACATTTTTGTCTTGCGTTTTGAAGCAGAATTTAACTAAAGGATGGATATCTCATAGCATTTTCCTACACTTCATGATTTACTGTGGATCTCAGTAAACTCACAATTATGTGCTTTTGTGCAATCAGTGATAGAGTCCTAGCTTAGCATAAAAAGGGTGATATAAATGAGGTAGGAGGAAGATATTAATATAGGATATAAATATAGATATATGTAGGTAGGTATAGGTATAAATATAGAGTCTATAGGTACAGATAATGAACTTCTGAGTCTATAAAGATTTTTTAAAAAGCAAACAGGAGCTATGTGCACCAATGTGATATATTTGATGAAGATATGCAGAACCCTTTACACCTTGTCCCTCGTGTTGGAAGGATGGCTATTTTCAAAAGGTCAAAGCACAACAAGGGTTGTGGAAACTGTGGAGAAAGGGATCCTTTGTATCCTGATAGAAAGAATGAAATTAGTACAGACATTATCTAAAACTGCATGGGTTTTCCGAAAAATCCAATCTATGACTGACATGTGATGGAATCAACGCATTAAAGCACTGTTCACAGTAGCCAATATAGAGAAACTCACCTAGCTGTCCAACAATAGGGGAATAGATTAAAAAGTGTGTAACACACACACACGCGCGCACACACACACACACACACACACACACACACACACACACACACATTGACTGTTAACTGGTCCTGAAATTAAGGATGCATAATAAGGCATTATATTACTCCAAGCGCTAAAGCACAGAATGACAAACACTGAGTAATCTACCTGGTATGTGCCGTGAAAAGTAATTATAGAGTCAGTAGAAGGTGGTTAAACGGGTCAGGGGATGGGAAAGAGCGAGGGGAGAAATCGGCATTGAATGAATGTGTCCTGGAGAGCCAGTGAGCAGCAAGGGGCTGTGGCCATGGCAATAGAGTGTGCGTATGAAATTGGCCTAGAAAGCAGTTCTTAAATCTTCAGACTATGCAGGAAAGTAACTGTGTAAAATGATGAGTATGGTAATTATCTTAATTGTAATGATTGCTTTAAAATGTATACCTATATTAGAGCATCACATTGTATATCTTAAATATCGTTAACTTTCTCAGCTACACATCAACAAATCTGGAATGTCCCAGTATTCCTACAATTACTGATTAACCAGTTATAATTTTTCAATAATAATGAGTATTTTCTACTTTTTCTCATGTCTTTCTACATGAATGTTTTCTTTGATCCTTGGTCCTTGAAATTACATTTTTCTCATACTTTTAATTAATGAACCTGTTTGTACACTTTAAACAATTCAAATTTATACGGGCTACAATTGTATAAATATTTTATAATTACCCAAAAGCATTTACTTACATTCTAAATCACAATATATACCTTACACTATACATTTTAAATGAACCCTAAATAAATTCCCTCTGTTTATTTTGATAGATGAGACTATCTATTAGGCCATTTGGAAGATGTTCTGAACTCTGAGGAGCTTTTTGCTCAAAATATTGAAACAAACTCACAGGAGGTCAGCACTTACCCATTGCATTCAATATTTATTGGACTTCTGGGTGTAAGGTAATTGGTTCTACTATAAAATGCATCAGTGAATTTGTCTTTCTTCCTAGATCATGCTATTCGGTCTACTAATGCTTTTTCTCATGGGACAAAACAGGATTTCCTATACTAAAGGAGTAAGTTTTCATCTGAGGAGACTTTAGAATCCTAGTGCAGAACAGAGTTCTCTTGCAAGCGATAAGATGAATATACTGAAACTAATAGGTTTCTTACACTGTCCTTACACTTTGTACCTTTACGATATTTTGGTATTCTGGTTATGTATTTCCCACACTTGAAGCACATTTTATTTATCCATTCACATATTTCAAAGCCTAGATGTGTATAGAAAGTGTAAAATATATTTTCTGCACTTTCTTCAATGACTTTACCTTGGACAGACCATTAAATATGATCATAGCCAAACTAAGAAGTCTCTTATAATTTTTCACTTCTTTTAGTGGAGTTTAAATGTAAAGAATAGAGAGGGACCTTTGGTGTCTGTCATCGGGCTGGTTGGATCTGGAAAATCATTTGTGCTACTTGCCTTTCTCAGAAAATAGAAAAATGGAGCTGTCCAAAGAAAGGTAGCACTAACTACCCAATTTTTCCCATTTCCTGATTGAAATAACAATGGGCAATTTGTCATCAGTGACAAAAGTTGATTGAATTTCACAGGACTCAATAGGCATCCCTAGTAATAAATATTTGATATCCATAAAATCGATTATCTATGGGTGGATTAGTAGAATATTGTCCTTCAGATTACTCAACAAATCATTTATGAATGTTCATAACAATCATTTGATGTTTTTTAACTGAATTTCAACCAATTATAAACAAATGAGTATGAATTTATAAATTGATTTACTTTTTAATTTTCATTCATTACAAGGCCCCTAAGTATGTCCAAGACTTTTCTAAGATTTTTTTGAGCTGCTCGTGCATAGGATCTTTGGTCTAAACAAAAAATATATCAGAAAAAATACTATTAATGCCTTGCTTTGAGACTGAGACTATGAATCGTGAGGTTATCTTGTTTCAGCCATTTGTTCTATTCTTAAACACTATGAAGATATTGTAAGAATTAAGTGAGTTCTTAATCGGGTGTACTGTTTTGTTTTGAAGCCTGAGGTTTTCCAGTGAGTTTTGCTTTAGGTGTAATTAACAATTAGGTTAAACACTATCCTCATAGATCTCTATGTGTCTGAAACCAGTTCTTCTCCACCCTTACTTTATTCTCCTCTCTGAGAAAAATAACTCCTTTTCTTTCTAAATAATGTATTTTAACTCTTAGCCTTATACACTTCTTGATTCTTTTCCTTTAGAGCAGCAGTATTCAACCTGTGGGTTGCAGCCCCCTTGGGAGTTGAACAACCCCTTTCATGTGGTTTGGATATCTTGCTTATCAGATATTTAAATTATGATTCATATCAGTAGTAAAACTTCAGTTATGAAGTGGCAACAGAAGCATTTTACAGTTGGGGGTCCCCATAACGTAAGGAACTGTATTAAATGGCGCCATCATTAGTGTGGCTGAGAACCACTGCTTCAGAGCCAAGGATATAAACCATTTTTCCTCTCATCAGTTCTGATACATACCCTAGAATCAAATGTGTGATCTCTGTGATTTTATTTTTTCAGGGAACTGTTTATGAACAGCTTTGTAAACTAATCTAATACACATATACATTTCACTCTGCAATAAACTTTCCTATTAGCATTGTGTTCTTCGTGATTGCAATGACCCTTATTTATATTTTAAGATGACTGTGATTTTTCATAGAAAAACATAAAGTGTATATTCATTTTGTTTTTGTCTAGTGCTTTCATCTATTTTCTCCTGAAAATTCTTGAGCATGTAGTGTGTACTACCGTACCATAGGAACAAGCATGAATAAGATATTTCTTCTTTCACTGTTCAGTCCAGTGTGTCAAAAAGGCAAAACTGTTTTGACCAATATTTAAGTAAGCTATTACAAATTAATAAAAGCAAAAAAAAAAAAAAGCCACACAAAATCTCCATGAGCACATGGAGAGAGAGAGGGGATAAGGGAATGGGGAAGGGGCGAGGGGACAGAGCAGGAGCAAAAATGTAAGAGAACAAGAGACCAAGAGCAAGAGAGAGAGGGCAAGCAGCCCCTTTTAGAGTGGGTCAGGCCTTCCTGGCTGTTGCCAGGTAACTGTGGGGTGGAGCTTAAATAGAATGCTAACACACCACACCCATGCTCACATTTCCTGTGGATCCCACAGACCATCTGCTCCTAATCTCCCTTCACCAACTCACTATACCCAGCTCCCTTCTCAGACACTGCCTGCTCAAACACAGACCACACCTGTCAAAAAACAGGTAGGCTACCTCAGACCTCTCTCTCTCTCTCTCTCTCTCTCTCTCTCTCTCTCTCTCTCTCTCCTCTCTCTCTCTCTCTTTCTCTCTGTGTGTGTGTGTATGTGTGTTTCCCTAGACCCAATCTTCTGTACTCTTCCTTGTATGCCAGCCTCCAACATCAGCAGATATTCCCTGTGAACACACAAGTTGTGTATCCCAGTAAAACGGGCAACATACAGCTATCCCACATTCCAAAAATCCAGAGAGCAAACAGAAATGAAAGAACCAAACATCTGTCGAGTAAAGACAAACACAGAAATCAACACTTAGAACTATAAATTATCCCAAGCCCAGACACCTGGGCACCAGCTATAAAACAAAATTAATAACAACCAGGGAAACAACACCTTAGACAATAGCATCAAATAATACAAACTATCTTAGGGGTAACTCTAACCAAGCAAGTGAGACTTGTATGATAAACACTTCAACTCTGAAGACGATATCAGAAGATGGATAGACCTTCCCAGTAGGATTAACACAGTAGAAATGGTCTTCCTAGCAAAACCAATCTACAGATTTAATGCCATCATAATTTCAACACAATTTTTCTCGGAACATGAAAGGACAATTCTCAATTTCTTATGGGAAAAAACAAAACAAAACAAAAAAAGGGATAGCAAGAACAATCCTGAACTATAAAAGAACTCCTGGAGGTATCACCATTCCTGATTTCAAGTTGTATTATAGACCTATAGTAATAAAAACTGCATGGTCTTGACATAAATATAGGCATAATCAGTGGAATTGAAATGTAGATTCAGGTATAAATACAAACATACATACACCTG
Organism: Uromys caudimaculatus; assembly: GCA_028551405.1. NCBI lineage: Eukaryota > Metazoa > Chordata > Mammalia > Rodentia > Muridae > Uromys > Uromys caudimaculatus. The sequence goes on along the minus strand of JAPYYD010005609.1, from coordinate 3,819 downwards.
TTTTTTTGTTCTTTTGTAAAGTAGCCAGAAACACACACTGGAAAGAAAGAAAGCATCTTCAACAAATAGTGCTGGTCAAACTGGATGTCTGCATATAGAAGAATACAAATACATGCAGATATATGAATATATTCGTCACCCTGCACAACCTCAACATAACATATCAAACCTGAAAGAAGAGAAAGTGGGGATAACCTTGAACACATTGGAACAGAAGACAACTTTCTGAATTGATAATATAGGCATTAAGATCAATAATAAGTGGGACCTCAGTAAACTGCAAAGCTTCCATAAAGCAGAGAACATGGTCAATATGACAAAGAGGCGGCCTACAGAATGGCAAAAGATCCTTTATCAACTTTGCATTCACTAGAAGACTAGTATACAAAATCTGTTTTAAAAGACTAAAGAAATTAGATATCAAAAACACATACAATCTAATTAAAATATAGGGTACATATCTCAATAGGGAATTCTCAATAAAGGAACCTAACATGGCTGAGAAATGGTTAAAGAAGTGCTCAACATTCTTAGTCATCAAGGAAATGCAAAATCAAAACGACCTTGAAATTTCATCCTACGCCTGTCAGAGTGACTAAGATTACTAACATAAATGATAGCTCATGCTGGCAAGGTTGTGGAGCAAAAGGGACACTCTACTTGGGGCCAGGCAAGGCTTCCAGTGGAGTACTGGGTTGCATTCAATTGAGTCATTGGCCAAGGGGGTTCCCAAACAATCCTTGGTGTTAAGACAAAGAGTTTCTCCCTGAAAACTGACTAAGCACCCCCACTCCGAAGAACTGCATTCACACAGCTCATTGAATATGGAGAAGAAGAGCTGGTGCCTACGTGGAGCTTCATCCCAACATTCTAGTCTCTTTGGTGCAGGAAGGTACTCTGCAGGCTTCCAAAAAAGAAACATGAACACCAACCAAGCCACAGCATCTTTGACCTACAATCTGTCGTGCCCGCAAAAGGTGGTAAAGCAATGGCAGCACAGAACTTGTGGGAGTGGCCAACCGATGTCGGGTTTGACTATGCCATGAGAAGGAAGCCCAAATATGACACTACTTAGGTAACCAAGAACCAGAAACTGGATAGTCTAGACACCTAAGGTAAAACCAAATACTATTGGTGTAAAACTATTAATAAAGTGATCTTGAATGATATTCTGTTATATTCGTAAAATGGTGCCTTGTCTGGTCATCACCAGAGAGGCTTCCTCCCGCAGCACAGGAAATAGATGGAGAGACCCACAGACAGACATGATGTGGGGAGAGTCTAAATTGGAAGTCATCATCAAATCCCTTTCCTCAGAGCTCAGGGAATTCTCTGGAAGAGGAGGTGGAAAGACTGTAAAAGTCAGCGGGGAAGAAGGACACCTGGAGAACACAGCCTTCTGAATCCACTAAGCAAGGTGAATATGAGATCAGAGAGACTGAGGCAGCAATGACAGAGCCTGCCAGGATCTACCTAAGGTCCTCTGTGCATATATTACAGATATTAGCTTAGTGTTTTTATTAGACTCCTGATTATGAGAGCATGAAGCTCCATGTTTTTATTAAACACTAAGCTAATATAGGTAAATGAGGGTTTTTTTTTGTTTTTTGTTTTTTTTTTTTTGCTTGTTCTTGGGTCTCTTTTCCTCCTGTTAGGTTTCTGTGCCCAACTTTGATAGAAATCCTTTGCTTCATCATAAAATCAATTAAAAATAAGAACAACCTCATTATAGAAAACCTGTGAAAGATACAACAATATTAAAGAAAAATAATTATTTATAATTAGCTTACTAGAAAAACGTTAAAAAGCAATTCTGACTTTAATATCTAGTGGAGGAATAACAGCCACCCAAATAGAATGTCAACATTTTAGTTTTAACTCATGAACTACAACTCAGTTCCGTTTCTAATAAAGGCTTTTCCACATTGCGCAGAGTCAAAGCTGGGACATCTAGTGCAGAGCACCAAGTTCAGTTTCTATAGCAACTCTGGCTGTGGTCCTTACTTAGCTATCTCCACACTAGCTCATTCATGCTTAAGTGAAACTATTTTTCCAGTCATTTTACTTACTTTTTATTCCTTTTGCTCATGTATATGTATGAGGTGTTTCCAAGTGTGAGGTTGCTTCCGCATATACATGCATGCTGGCATTGGGAATCTTCCTCCATCACTGTTTTACCTTGGTCTTTGAGGCAGAGTCTCTCAGTCGAGACCCACTAATACATCTAGTTTTACCAGCCAGCATGTCCCAGGAATAACATGCCTCTGCTTTTAAGCCTAGAGTCATCACAGGCTGGTGGCCATATCTACCCAGCATTTTCACAGGTTCAGGGGATCTGAACTCTGATCCTTTTATTTGTATGGCAAGAGATTTTAACCATCTCCACAACTGTAATCGAATTCTTCATTCTATTTTGGGTTGTGTTGTGTTGATAAATATCCATTACTCTGCTCAGTATTTTAAAGTTTAATCAAAGAGAAAGATTAGCAATCAAATAAAACCCATAGGGATTGTCAACTCATGACTAAAGTCTCCATTAAGTATGAATGAATGTGGAAGTCTCCTTCGCCTGCAATTCCCATTGCTGTTAAGATTACCAATCCTTAGTGAGTACATTCAGTTCTTCGGAAGTTCTCTACACATGCCATCCTTTCTAAATTCATAAATAAAATTTCATATGAGGCAGAAATATTTGGAATCCAGAATAACCAAAATGTACCTGTGACTGTGCTGATACATTCATAGTCAATGGCTTGGCAGGTACAATGTTTGTAATAATATTAAATACATTTATTATTTTCCAACCCCTGGATTTTTTTTTCTTGCATCTTTACTGTCTCTTGAGTGAGATAACATAGCTAATACCATAAAGGAATTCGAATTAAAATTTGTTAGGGTAAAGTGACTGTTATATTGACAAATCCCTGTCTTTAATAATATGACAGATGGACAATATATTATTAAAAAAGTATTTTTAATCGAAAATTGGACTATCAACTTAATATCCAATTATTAATCATAATTTTTGCATTTTACAATTACATTCTGTGATGGCTATTCCTGGTTGTCAACTCAACTACATCTGGAATGAATTACATCCAGAAATGGAATGGCACTATTAGGAGGTGTGGCCTTCTTGCAGTAGGTGTGGCCTTGTGGGAGGAAGTGAGTCATTGTGGGCATGGGCTTTAAGACACTCCCCCTCCTAGCTGTCAGAAAGCCAGTCTTCTCCTAGCAACCTTCAAATGAAGATGTAGAACTCTCAGCTCCTCCTGCACCATGCCTGCCTGGATGTTGCCATGTTCCTGCCTTGATGATAATGGACTGAGTCTCTGTAAGTCAGCCCCAATTAAATGTTGTCTTTATAAGAGTTGCATTGTGATAGACAAGCAGCTCTGGGAGGAACGCAGAAAAGCCCATAGCAGGGGCAAAGCGTCCCCAGAGCTCACTGACTCTCAGGACATCGCAAGACCCAGCAGAGGGCCAAAGACACGCCCCACAGCTCACCAGGTACTGCCCCGAACCCGCGAAACACAGGGACCGAGGTAGGCGGGCCTAGAAACCCCCCTGGATCCCAAAAGCGGGCGGCTGTGGCAGGAAACTTCTGCCTGGGACACTAGGATTCCATAGACAAGCAGCTCCGGGAGGAACGCAGAAAAGCCCATAGCAGGGGCAAAGCGTCCCCAGAGCTCATTGACTCTGCCCGCTTTCTGCGGGCCACAGAGACTGACGGCCAGCAGCTTCCGGCGACGGCCGGAAACCTCAGCTTGGGCCACAGGGCCCCACAGCTAATCAGCGCCGGGACAAAGATCCCTTTCA
>JAPYYD010005608.1:0-11955 GCA_028551405.1 Uromys caudimaculatus | reverse complement strand
AGAGAGAGAGAGAGAGAGAGAGAGAGAGAGAGAGAGAGAAATATCCTGGATCATGATGTATATTTAAAATACCATATATATATTGTTCATAGTTATTTACACTTGTTTGTAATTATTTATCCATTTTAAATGGGCTCCACAAAACTGGGTAAACTTCTGATGTAATACATTGGTTGGATTCATAGAAAGACAAGCCAAAAAACAGATAGGTAATAGGTAAGCAGGCAAATGCCAAGGCCAGTGCAGTCATGGGCAGCTTGGGGACCTGAAAGGGAGGAGGATGATAGGTGTAGACACAAGACTTTGGGCTAACTTCAAGAATGACCAATTCTTATTTTCCTGCTGTTGTTTATGTATTGTTTAGCTAACTATTAGCGATAGCATTCAACCAAGGCTTGAGCAAACAGAATCTTTGATCCCCTCCACTGAGTTCTTCCTCCTAGACTTGAATGTCCTTGTCATCTTGCTATGGCCCAGAGGACATTGCTCCTAGGCTTTATCTCATGTCTGCAATTTTCCATAGTGTACTGGCAAGTTTTGTGTGTCAACTTGACACAAGCTGGAGTTATCACAGAGAAAGGAGTTTCAGTTGAGAAAATTCCTCCATGAAAATGTAAGGCATTTTCTCAATTAGTGATCAAGGGGGGAGGGCCCCTTGTGGGTGGTACCATCTGTGGGCTGGTAGTCTTGGGTTCTATAAGAAAGCAGGCTGAGCAAGCCAGGAGAAGCAAGCAAGCCAGTAAGGAACACCCCTCCATGGTCTCTGCTTCAGCTCCTGCTCCTTGACCTGCCTGAGTTCCAGTCCTGACTTCCTTTAGTGATGAACAGCAATGTGGAAGTGTAAGCTGAGAAAAACCCTTTCCTCCCCAACTTGATCATGGTGTTTGTGCAGGAATAGAAACCCTGACTAAGACACAGTCACAGGGTCACATCAGGGTCAGGAGTTATTCTTGAGAAAGGAACTGCAGACAAATGGTCTACACTGATGACAATGTCAATGAAATCTTGTCACCTATTTAATAAAAACCGTGACATAAATTGACACGGTGAGAAGAGAAAATGATGTGACGTAGATGCTGAAGGAAGATTCTGAAACTGCTAGGGCTGGAGAAGCAAAAGAAAGAGTTTGAAATTAAATCTTAGGTGCTTTGTCTCATTGAGACAGAAAAAGTACAATTAAAAATGTATTTTAAAGAGGGAGCAGATAGCCAAGCATAATTTTAAATGCTTGGAGTCTGGAGAGTCAGGAGTTCAATGCCATAACTACATAGCAAGTTAAAAGCCCACCTGGACTCTATGAGACATACCCCCCAATGTCAACATTGTTTAATACCAACAAGCATTGTAATATATTTCTGTCACTGAGGAAAATCCTTGATATATCAAAAATTATATCCATAGTTTAAAATGATGGAAAATGACACACACTGATATAAAATGGAAATTAATATAACCTCTTCAAATTGCAGTATTAAAGAACTTGTTGGCCATCAGGGGTAGGAGAGGCCTTAAGTATCAAAAAATTAAAATTAAAATTAAAAAAAAAAAAAAGAGAGACCTAGCAACCAGACTGCAACATCGGTCAGTTTAGAGTCAAAGTCGTGGTTTTAAAAAGATATTTACATTATATTTAGAGAACTCTGAGTATTAGAACCAAATATTTGAAATTAAGGAAATAAGCCAGGTTCAGAGATAAATAATCCTTAATCTTGTTTTATATGTGGAGTCTTAAAAAGTCACTCCTCAGGGGAGGGGAAAAAGAGGGGCAGGACCAGGTATGGGAAGAAGCAGGAGAGAAGTCCAGAGGGTCAGGAAATTGAACAGAAATATTTAGCAGTGGGGGAGGGGGAACTGGGGAGAGCCACCAGAAAGTCCCAGATGAGCCGGGCAGTGGTGGCGCACGCCTTTAAACCCAGCACTTGGGAGGCAGAGGCAGGCAGATTTCTGAGTTTGAGGCCAGCCTGGTCTACAGAGTGAGTTCCAGGACAGCCAGGGCTACACAGAGAAACCCCCTGTCTCAAAAAAAACAAAGAGAGAGAGAGAGAGAGAGAGAGAGAGAGAGAGAGAGAGAGAGAGAGAAAGTTCCAGATGCCAGGGAAGCAAGAGGTTCCCAGTACCCAGCAGGGATGATATTAGCCGAAATACCCAGCTAAGGGGAGCTAGAACCTGTAGAGACCATCTCCAATAAATAGACTTGACCCCCAGCTGAGGGATAGGGCTACCCACTCATCTCAAAAATTTTAACCCAGAATTGTTCCTACCTAAAGAAAGTGCAGGGACAAAAACTGGAGCAGAGACTGAAGGAAAGGCCATCCAGGGACCACCCCACCTAGGGATCCATCCCACCTGCAGACACCAAACCCAGACACTATTGCTGACTTGCTGACAGGAGCCCAGATTACTATCCCCTGAGAGGCTCTGCCAGTACCTGACCAATACAGATGCAGATACTCACAGTCAACCATTGGACTGAGCCCAGAGACCCCAATGGAAGAGTTAGGGGAAGGACAGAAGGAGCTGAAAGGGATTGCAACCCCATAGGAAGAACAACAATATCAACTAACCAGACCCCCCCCCCAGAGCACCCAGGGACTAAATCACCAACCAAAGAATACACATGGAGGGCCCCATGGCTCCAGCTGCATATGTAGCAGAGGACGGCCTTGTTGGGCATCAATGGGAGGGGAGACCCTAGGTCCTGTGGAGGCTTGATACCCCAGTGTAAGTTGATGTTAAAGCAGTGAAACAGAAATGGGTAGGTGGGTGGGGGAGCACCCTCATAGAGGCAAAGGGAAAGGGGGATGACTTGGGGGTTTGTGGAGGAGAAACCAGGAAGGGGGACAACATTTGAAATGTAAATAAGTAAAATAATCAATTTTTAAAAAGTCACTGCTCCTGAAGCAGAGAGTAAGGTGGTAGTTCCAAGGTCTAGGGGAGGAGGGGGCTGGATAAAGGACACACTGGCCAGTGGGTGCAGTGATTCAGACAGGAAGAATTGAGCTACTTTCCAGTTAAGTTTTTTAAAAGAGTCTATGTCAAACAGCTGTCTTGTCCAACAGGTAGCCTCTGGGCACACGGAGCTAATTAAGTTTGGATTTAAGCCACAGTTTGAAAATCATAAGAACTTTACTTCTGTTGAGATCCTGGCTAGATATCAGACTCTCCAGAGCCACAGCCAGCTGGTGGTTGCAGCAGAGAATGTGAATACAGAATACTTCCATCCCTGCAGAGTTCTACTGGACAGCACGGAAGGATTCCCACTGACATATCCACTAATGATCAGACAGACTGAGATCTGCTTTAAAATAAACCATGGCCGCCGAAGCAGAGCAGTGTGGCTATAAACAAAACAAGATTGGTCTTGAGGGGTTAATCTCTGAAGCTGGGTATTGAGGAAGAAGGAATTATATAATTGTCTCTGCTAACTGTATATTGAAATTTTTCTAAAAGAGAAAGTTAAGACTTTTTCAACACTCCCTGCCCCAACCACTCAAGGTATGGTGTACATGTGCCTATGAATATTCATTTTCTCATAAGACTAATAAAAATGGTCTACATGTGTATTTGACAATGCATCACATATTATTGATTTTTTGGCATGTATGGTGTCCAGTACTTTGTGATTATTAAGTAGAATATCCCAGAAAGCTTTTTACCAATCATATGCAGTTATTCTTTCTAAAGGCTACTACTCAGTTTTACTCAGTTTTATGTTGTATTTAAACAGTCCAGTGTGGATGAATGTACAGAGTGGATTTGGGAGGGTCCTGAAATGTAAATGGAGAAGACCTGAAGTTACCACCCTGAGAGGAAATGGCTCTGACTGAGGAAACTGAGAGAAGAGCTCACACAAACCTGCGTTTGATTAGGTTTTGACAAAGCTTTTAGGAAAGACAATGGGAACAGGATCGTGTCTTCAGTGGGATAATCTTTTCAGTAAGTGGTGCTTGGGGAATGAAAGAAGAATGGGTGCCGACTCTCTTCTCACCCTTTATGTAAGAATCAGTTATAAAACAGAGTGAGGACTTATAAAATGAAGACTTCCAAAATTAAGACTACTGAAGAAAATGTGTGGGAAAAGCTCTGTGGCGTAGAGAAGAGAACTCTCAGATATGGCCTCAGGAACCTAACACTGCAGGCAACTCCGGGCTAAGAGGATTACATCAAACTGAAAGGTTTCTGTTGACAAGGAAATAATTAATGATAACCCACAGATTAGGAATATTTGTAAATAGTATTTCAGATAAGGTGATAATATCTAAAATGTGCAACGAAGTCAACAGCAAGACAATAACCTCAAGTATAGGCAAAGGTCCTAAATGAACATTTCTTAAGACAAGACATACAAATGGGAACATATTTGAAAAATACTCAACATTCATAATCACCATAGGCATGCAAATCTAAACTACAATGACTATCGCTGTACATCTGCTATACTGGTTGCTATTTTTTAAAAAACAATTAAAGATAATGCGGGAAAGGACGTGGAAAGGGGGTCTTCATACACTGCTACTGATCACGTAAAACAGAACAGTCATTCTGAAAAGCATGAAAGCTCCTCAAGCCACTGAAAGGAGAATTACCAAATGATTCAGCTGTCTCCATACTCACTGTGTCTCCAGAGTGAGTGGAAGTAGTGAGCCAAAGGAATCTCCAGACTAGAACGTACAACAACATTATTCAGAATGCCTGATATATGGAAAGAGCCCAGGTGCCCATCCATGGGTGAATGGATATTTTAAAAGACATGGTTTCTGTGTGGAATAGGATACAATCACCTTTAAACAAATAAACAAAACGAACAGGGCATTCTGTCAATGTGGCAGTGTGGACAAACCTGGATGGTGTCATACTGACTGAAACTAGGCACAGAGATAAACACTACACGATCTCATTTATGTGAGAAATCTTTAAATGTTAAGTAGAGAATGGAGTGACGGTCACCAAAGGCCATTGGAGGGAGGGACTGAAAAGGGCACACACTGGGCACTTGCCTGGTCACAGAGCAAAGCAGTTAAAATGCAGTAATATTTCAGAATACATAAGGGCATATTTAAATCTTTTCATAAGGAAAGAATATGTGATTGTGGTAACGAGTTGGACAGTTGGCTTGATTTAGCCACTCCATAATGTGTGCATATATCAGAATATTATCTCATAACTGCATACAACCATTTGTCGATTTAAAATAAACTAAGTTTACAGAAGTAAACTTGCGTGCTGTGTAGGGCTGAAATGTACTGAGAGGATAAAGCTATAGAGTCGCTTCTCTCCTTGTACATTTACATCGATTCAGATATGGATTTCAGGTCATCAGACTTACAGATCAAGCAGTTTTACCCACTGAGCTATCTTGTTGGCTATAAAGTTGTATAACACAACTTTATAGGTTAAAAAAAAAAAAGAATTACATTACATTGCAGCTACAGTGCATGAACTCTGCTGATTCTGCTTCTTAAGTATGAGGAGTGAGAGACAACAGGGAGAGGGGTCGTGTTGGATAAATAGCAATGCAGGTCCCCAAAGAGAGTTTACTCCTGTGGGAAGGAAGGACTGAGTTCTGTTTAGGCATGCTGCAATCAGGTATCCCTCTGTGGCTACAGGAAGCAAGCAATTGGCCACATGCATCTAAAGTCAGCAGAGGACAGAGCCCCTGAACTGCTGGCAGTGCATTCTATGACTAAAACAAGGAGAGTGAATTAAATGATCTCTGGTTCTTCTGGACCTCATCCCCATCTCCATCTCTCCATCCCCCAGGAACACACATTCAGAGTGGGGCTGTTCCCACGCCAGCTCCACAGTGTGCTGCTGTGTGGCGTGACCGGGGCTTGTCCACGCATCTTTGTGAACACAGAAAGCAATGTGATTTGTGTTTGAAAAGTTTACATGATGCAAGAGATAGCCAGAGAGTTCTGATTATTATTCTAGTCAGCTACATCAGTAATAAAGAAAGCCTAACCTGATTTTGCAAGAAGAAGTATATAGTCACCAATCCAAAACTCGAAGAGTAGAAGACAAGAGATTGAAGAACTAAGAGATACACTACAAGAGAAACATAGAGATTGTGGATCTTGACAGTGAAGGAAAATCTCAGGATGAGAGTGTGCGAAGCCAGCAGAGGCGAGTACACACAGGCTGTGAAACAAGTTGACACATGCATGCAGCTGATGGGTTTGTTCATGCAGCTCTGGTGGAACTTGGCACTAACTAATGAAAGGCACAGAATATGGAGCCATGAAAACAGAGCCACAGGAGAAAGAACTCAAGTCATAAAACGCTATAGAGGCACTCTGGAAATGTACTGATACGTGCATTTTTAGTATCTTTGAGTCTCCATATTAAAAAAAAAAAAAAAAAAAAAAAAAAAACTGGGGCTGGAAAGGCAGCTCAGTGGGTAAGGTGCTTTCTGCACACATCTGGTAACCTGAGTTCAATCCTTATAACCCACACAGTGGAAGGGAAAATGGATTCCTGAAAGCTGTCCTAAATATACACACACAGCATGACATGCACATACCTTCTCTTACACCCACATTCACATAATAATAACTGCAACTACATAGTACATCAAAATACATCACTTATGACACAAATAATAAGTTATCCCCACAAATCCTAAAACACAAGTAGTTACAAAACATCCAGAAGAATATATAGGAGAAAAATTCTTCAGTCTTTGGTGCACACAAAGATTTCTTAGGATATTAAAATCATGAACTATAAAAGAAAACTTGATAGTTTGAATATCACCCAAATTAAAATAATTTATGCTTCAAAAGACACTGCTAATAGTAGTAAAAAGACAAGGCTGGCATCGCGGCGGGCACCTGTAACTCCAACACTCCAGAAGGTTGCAAGTTTGAGAACAGCTTCAGCTACACAGTGAGACCCTGTCTCAAAAATTAGTAAAGAATTCAGCAACCTGAAAAGGTCTACTGTATACATGATATTTATATAACTAACAGAGGACTTACATTTTAAATAAAGAACGCTTAAAATTCAATAAAACAACTTGATTTTTAATTGACAGAATACTTTCACAAACACTAGACAGGAAAAGATCAAAATAGCATATGTCAATAAGAATATGAAAAAACATTAATGAGTATTAATAAAAAAATTAACCCTGATAAGGTATGACTCTCCAGTCAGTAGAACAGCCATACTCAGTCTGAAATGTTACTGGATGAAGGCCTGGAAGCTCATCTGGTTTTTAAAAAGCTAGTGTCTGAGAGGCCAGTGTTGGAAGAAAGAAAGGTTTTATTCTGGGACCCAAGGAGAACGGAGTAGAAGCTTTTATGACAAATCAACTTCTTAACTCCAGGGAGTTGGGGGTCACAGCCACAGTAGGAATAATGAGGAAGAAAGACAGACCAGCAAGGAAGAAAGATATGTATGCCTTTTCAGGGAACAGATAGAGATATTTCAGGTGTCATATCTTTATGTTCCTTTCAAGCTCATGTTCCTAGTTATGGTGGCTGGTAGGTGTCTTTTATACTTGAACAAGAAGGAGAGAGACCAAGCAAGTCCAGATCAAGTAACCCTTGTGTCATATTCTAGACAAAGTATTGTTTCGTGGTCTATATGCCTACACAGAGATAACTAGACTCTGACCCAAATACAAAGGCCACAGGGAGTCAGACACAGTAAGAACACAGAGATGCCAAGGCTTCCCATCTGATTCTGGTAAGCCACCAGACATTGGTAGGCCCAAGTAAACAGCTAGTGGTTTCCTCAAAAGTAGACTCCAGGTCCCTGAGAAATAACCTGGATATCCTTCATCATCATCTCCTATGGTGCAAAGTTGTTATCTCACAACAAAGCTAGTGGGGAAACCAATCCCATATCATCCTGCAGTGTAACCTTCAACACTAGGGATCATTTAAGTCAGTAAGAGCAAGTAGACCTACAGAGTATCTAGATTTTTCCTCGGTAACAAAAATGCCAAGTATTGGTGAAAGTATAGACCAGTTGCTTTCTCATGCACTGGTCAAATGGGAAGAGGAAAATTATTATGGCACACAAATCTATTAAAGGTTTGCAATATACCTACCTTAGGATTTCAGCCACCCCACTCCTAGATATTAACCTAAAAGAAATGTAAACATATGTTTTGCACAATGACTTGTCCAAAAACGTTCAAAATGGTTTCATTTTAGCAAGCACCCCAAACTTAAAACAATCTAAATGCTCATCAAGAGCTGAAATAAAATACCCATTTAAAAAAGTATACTGAGCAATAAAAAGGAGCAGACTGCTAAGCCATGCTTAGCCATGCAAGTTGGATAAACTTCATTTATTTGAGTAAAGGAAGCCAGACCCGAGGAACACCTATTACATAATCCATTCATATAAAGTTCTAGAAAATGAAAATGAGAAGCAGCTTATAATGACAGAAAGCAGACTTGGGTTGCCTGGGCCAGGAGCAGATGGGGTATTTGATTGTAATTAGACAATGAGAAAACTTGAAGGAGTTCCTCTTGGCACTGAGACAAAGGTATTGTATTGATCTGAATGAGAATACCCCTACAGGTTTTTATGCCTGTACTTGGTCTACTGTTGTCTGAACTGTTTGGGAAGGATTAAGAGGTGTGGCCTTGTTTGAGGAGGTGTGTCATTGGGAGGTACACTTAGAAGTTTCAAAAGTCTATGCCTCCCCCCACCTCTGTGAATGCAGATGTATGTTCTCAGCTACTGCCCTAGCACCATGCCTGCCTGCTTACCTGCTGCTATGCCTCCTGCCATGACGGTCATGGACTCTAACTCTTTGAAACTGTAAGCCTCTAATAAATTCTTTCTTTGATAAGTTGCCTTGGTCAATGTGTCTCTTCACATAAATATACAAGTAACTAAGACAGGTATAGGACTATTATCTTTTTGTAGGTTTTGTTAATGTTTTGCTCTTTTTTTTACATGTATTTAGTTAGTTAGTTCATGTGTGTAGGTCAGAGGACTAGTCATAGATGTTGGTTCTCTTCCCACCACGTATATACCAGGGATCAATCTCATTTTACTAACATTTGGCAACATGTGCTGTCACCCTCTGAGCCATCTTTCTAGTCCTATATATTTTTCCAAATAACAATCAACACTCCTGAGGTAACTGTTTCCTGGAACATTTTTTGAAAAGTGTCTCTGAGGGGCTAGAGCAGTGGTTTTCAACCTTCTTAATGCTGTGACCCTTTAATACAGCTCCTCATGTGGTGACCCCCAATGATAAAATTATTTCATTGCTCCTCCTTAACTGTAACTTTGCTACTTTATGAACTGTAATGTAAATGTGTGTGTTTTCCAGTGGTCTTAGATGAACCCTTCGAAAGGGTCATTCAACATCCCCAGGGGTTGTGACCACTGGGCTAGACAACTCTCAGGATCTAAATGGAAGCTTACAACTACCTCCAACTCCATTTTCAGGAGATCTGATGCCCCCTCCTGACCTCCTCCGGCTCAGCATACATGTGATAGACATATATGCATGCAGATAAAACACTCATACATCATCAGGCTTTTCCACCCACGCCTCAGTTCCTCAATAATGACTTGGAGGCTTATGATTTATGAGCAAATGCCTAGAACGTAAGCCTTTGCTTGTTCCCACTAATTTATAACTTATATTAACCTGTTTAAACTATTCTATGTCTACCACATGGTTAGTTGTCTCTCCTTCATGTCCCATGCCAATTTCCCAGAGTTCCAGTCTCTCTACCAGAATTCCCATCTTCTACTTCCTGCCTTTTGCTAATAGACCATCAGCTTTTTTATTGACAGGTAATGCTTCCACAACACACAAGATATTCTTTCTATACCCATACATATAAGATAAATTTTTTAAAATTCTGCACCTTGAAGGATATGGTAATACTGGGACTGAGTAGTAAGTATCTGAACTGAATTCAAAAATGAAACTGATTAGACTGAGGGAAAGAGGAAGAAATAATGAAGAAAGAAGAAGAGGAAGCTATGAAGTTGATGTCAAAGGTTTCCAAGCCAGAGCAACTATGTGTATGAGAGAGATTTAAGATGGAAAATCTTGAAGAATGTTTCTGGGAAGAAGAAAAAAATGTCAAATGACACATGGCTTTGTGAAAGTTGAGGAGCCACGTTGTATGTAGGATCAGGAGACAATGCTCTGTCTGTGGGGATGCCGTAGGCTGAGAATGATTTTGTGACAGTTGCTCTTGCTTGAATATGCTTCATACATTCTTAAATTCATTTTGAAATTTTATCTTTGTTGTAACAATGTAAAGAGAAGAGTGTATCATGGAGCCACTGCCCTGATGAATGAACAGACACAGTGTGCAGGGCTGCATTAGCTGCTGTGAAGATGACTAAATTACAAATCAAGGCATTCTGGTTGGGTTTTGTCAACTTGATATAAGCCAGGGTTATCTGGGAAGAAGGAACTTCAATTGAGAAATGCCTCCTTCAAATTGGCCTGTTGACAATACTTTAGTTTATTTTCTTAATTGATTGATATGGGAGGGCCCAGCCCACTGTGGATGGCACCATCCTTGGACAAGTTGTCCTGGATCATATAAGAAAATAAGCCGGGCAGTGGTGGCACATGCCTTTAATCACAGCACTAGGGAGGCAGAGACAGGCGTATTTCTAAGTTCGAGGCCAGCCTGGTCTACAGAGTGAGTTCCAGGACACCCAGGGCTGTACAGAGAAACCATGTCTCAAAAAAACAAACAAATAAACAAAAAAAACTAAAACAAAAAAAAGAAAGAAAGAAAATAGGCATCTATGGTGGGAGACCTCTGCCTGGCCATCAAGGTTCCATAGCCAGATAGTACCAGGAGAAAGCTACACTCCCAGGAGTGTGGAAAAGCCGTAAGTGGGGTTAAGATGAGCACCACTGCTCAGCAGGACTCGCCTGGACTTCTCAGGACACAGGGACTGAGGAAAAGCCGGGGGCAGAAGCCTTCTGGTTTCCATCTGTGGCAGGAGACCTCTGCCTGGGCCACCAGTCCTCCATAGCCAAATAGCAGAGGGAGAAAGCTAGCCTCCCAGGCCCTCAGGACACAGGGACTGAGAAAAAGCCTGGGACAGGAGCCTTCCAGTTTCCATCTGTGGCTGGGGACCTCAGCATGTGCCACAGGGCTCCATAGCCAAATAGTGCTGGGAGAAAGCTAGACTCCCAGAAGTGTGGACAAGCCTGTCTTCTCAGAGGGACCCACCTGGAATCCCAGTACACAGTGACTGAGAAGTAGTCTTCTGGTTTTTGGGGGGGGCTGGGGAGCTAATCCTGTGACACAGGGCTCCATACTCAAATAATACCAGGAGAGAGCTGGTATCCCAGGAATGCCGACACACCTTCGAGCACAGGCAAGACCACCACTTCTGTTCAAATTCACTGGATCAAGAGGGACTCTTGCAGAGCCATCAGGACATAGGAACCAAGGGACAGCTAGGGACAAGATCCTTCTGGTTTCTGTCTGCACTCCAGAGCTGACCCTGTACCACAGCTCTCCAAACCCAAATTCCTCTCAAAGAGAGCTGGTCTTCAAGGAGTATTGACACAGAGGTTTGCAGGAGGGACAAGCTACAGCCAGAGAGAGTAAGACCAGCTAACACCAGAGATAACCAGGCAAAAGGCAAGGGTAAGAACATAAGGAACAGAAACCAAGGCTACTTGGCATCATCAGAACCCAGCTCTCCCACCACAGCAAGCCCTGGATACCCCAACACACCAGAAAAGCAAGACTCAGATTTAAAATCATTTCTCATGATGATGATAGAAGACTTTAAGAAGGAAATAAATAACTCCCTTAAAGAAATATAAGAGAACACAGATAAACAACTAGAAGCCCTTAAAGAGGAAACACAAAAATCCATTAAAAAATTACAGGAAAACACAATCAAACAGACGAAGGAAATGAACAAAACCATCCAGGAACTAAAAATAGAAATAGAAGCAATAAAGAAATCACGAAGGAAGACAACCCTGGA
>JAPYYD010005607.1:0-11960 GCA_028551405.1 Uromys caudimaculatus | reverse complement strand
AGTGGATGGCCCCGCAGCCCCAGTGGACGGCCCCACAGCCCCAGTGGATGGCCCCGCAGCCCCAGTGGATGGCCCTAGAGCCCCAGTGGATGGCCCTAGAGCCCCAGTGGATGGCCCTAGAGCCTCAGTGGATGGCCCTAGAGTCCCAGTGGATGGCCCTAGAGCCCCAGTGGACGGCCCCGCAGCCCCAGTGGATAGCCCCGCAGCCCCAGTGGATGGCCCTATAGCCCCAGTGGATGGCCCTATAGCCCCAGTGGATGGCCCTATAGCCCCAGTGGATGGCCCTAGAGCCCCAGTGGATGGCCCTAGAGCCCCAGTGGATGGCCCTGCAGCCCCAGTGGATGGCCCTATAGCCCCGGTAGATGGCCTTACAATCATACACATACTGGCAGCACTTAAGTGGATTCAATGGGTTTAAAAAACCAGAGAACATGAAATGAGGAGGGAGAGGTGATAGTGAGGATAGGGAAGGAATGGATGGGGAGGGAATTTGATCAGCACATTATACGCATATAAGAAATTCTCAAACAGGAAAACATGTATTAAATAAGTAACCACTAGGGGCCTTATTAAATATCATTCTATAAGACTGTGAACATTTTTTACTACATATATTTGTCTGTTTGTTTATCGTACATATCTGTGGTGATGTGCCAGTGCTGTAGCACACATCCACGGGCTGGGATGACTTTCAGGAGTTGGTGCTCCCAGCATCTGAGGCCTGGGGATCAAACTGAGGTTGCTGTTGGGGGTTCCTTGCATGAGTCACTTGGCCAGCCTTGTATCATACCAACCACCCTGGTTTTTTGAGACAGGCTTTGTGTAGCCCTGGTTCTAAACATACTTTGTAGACCAGGCTAGCCTCAAATTCACAGAGATCCACCTACTTCTGCCTTGGATCATTCTTAAATAGAAATTACATTATGTGTTGTGTTAACACCGTAAAGTATCCATGATATTTTATTACACTAAAAAGTGAAATTTTCACATATCACATTTATGTCAAACCTATATACTATGCCAAAAGTCTTCTGGGTAGTGGTGCTAATGATTGTTTCAATTTTCTTTCTTTTTCTTTCTTACTTTTTTTTTAAACTTGTACTTAACCAATATTTGTTTAAAATATTGAACAACAACAAAGGAACTTGTCACTGACATATGTAACTTCATGCAACGCTGAAATACATACATTTTTTATGTTAAGTCAAACATACACAGGAACATGCCTTTTAAAACTCACATATAACAAATAACCAGTACTTTGACACACATTTTTAAACATTTTTTTTTCTAAGAATAAGATCTACCATCAGTTTAAAAGCACTCCATGAAGGATGGTTTCCTACTTAGGTCTCTGTTGCTGGACACCATGACCGAAAGAAACTTGGGGAGGAAAGGGTTTTCTTTCCGTTTACAGTTTATACTCCATCATGAAAGGAAGTCAGGGCAGGAACTCATGACAGGAACCCACAGGCAAGAACATGTTTACAGTAAAAAGAAGCAATGCTCAAGTCCTAGCATGTCATTTGGCCTAACTTTAAGTGTCTCGGCTAATCTGATTTACACAAAACCAAACAACTGAATTTATATTTTAAGGATCCCTCTTTTTGTTGTTAATTTGTAAAAATTCACATTTCCAAAACTTGAGAGTGCACGACGTTCCCTTAGATCACACAGTTCTGGCCAAGAACCATTGCTTTTTTTTTTTTTTTTTTTTTTTTCTTGAAATCAAAGCCTAGGCTATACATTTAAAGCTCAAGCCAGAGTATTTATCACTGCTGTGTCAAGGAGCAAGAGGGAATGTGAAAGGCTGTAGTGAAGAGATTGTTCAATCGTTCCCTTTTGGGGTCTCCTGTGGATTATTACCTCAACCTGACAGACTAGTTAGGCTGGTTTACATTTACGACTCAAACCCAGAACAATCTAAGTTTACTTAAAAAGTAAATCAAACTTTATTAAAGCAGTCGCGGATAAGAGCTTGCCTCAAAAAACAACAGTAGCTCAGTCCACAGGAAAATACCCTAAGTCAGGGGACCTGGGTTAGCTGTTAAGCACTGACCAGGAAAGTGTAACAAAGTACAGGAGGAGGCTTCATTTCCATAGCAGCGAGGAAGGCGCAATGCCGCAAGTGAAAACTGGAAACTACAAGTGCTTTTAGGGACGCGAGCTCTTTTCCCACGCCTGATTTCAGGTCGTACATTTAATTCAGAACAAGATGGCATGTGGTTTCCAGGTACAAAATACTTGCATTCGGTGTTTTATCCTTGGCAAGCCCGGCTCTTAAGACTTAAGCTTGCATTCCAAGGCAAGGGCTTACTGCATTGCTTCATAGAACAAAAACGAAGCCTCAAGCCCACTTCCTAAAGTAATTACAAAGCAAACAGAAAACCCCAAGGGGCTGGACCCTGCTGCCTCCTTCGGAAATCCTTTCGGGGCGAGGGACCCCGGCTCAGCCCAGAACAAATCATCACTGTTCCAGCAGGAGGGTGGGGACGGCGTCCCGGTGGCGCGCTCGCCACAAGGAGGAACTCGGCTGTCTCGGGCTCCGAGCCGCCGAGACCTCCGTTCGCCCGCGCCCCGGCTCCGCCGTCCACTGTGCAGCTAGAGCGGCGGGCCGAGGCCGGCAACCCAGGGCCGAGGGTGAGGCCTGCCCAGCACGAGGGCCCGCGGGGCGGGGCGGCCTCCACCCTACCTTCTCCTCGCCGTCGTAGACGCGCACCCCGCGCTGCTGGATCACCAGGGTCTCGTTGATCTCCAGGAGGCCGCTGGTCCACACGAAGCGGTCCATGGCCGCCACCCGGCCGGCCTTTGCCGCTCGCCGGTGCTCCCAGGCTGCGAGCGGCGCCCCCTGGTGGCCGGCGGGGGTGGGGCGCCCCCACACGGACAGGCGGCATGAGGGTGCGCCTCCTGGCGGCGGCAACTCGCGTGCACATTTGTTCCCCTGTCAGACTACCAAGCTTGTTGGTTTGCTCGTTAAAAGCTGTAAAGGACTTTTTCTTTCTTCTCAAATAAGTGTTGACAGCAGGAACTGTGTTTAGTATAAATGTAACCGTTATATTATGTAATACACTCTTCTCCGGTTTTTGTTTTAGTTTAATTTTCAATTACATTCTATTTATTTTATGAGTGTGGGTCCGGGCACATGCAAGGGCTAGCCTGGTTCTTGGACCATGTGGATCTTGGAGATCAAACTCAGGTTATGAGGCTTAGCAGCAGGCACCCTTACTACTTACGACACCTCACCCACCTACCCACCCACCTTTAAAAAATAAATTAGCTCCAGATCGATGGAGGTGACACGAAGACAAAGCATGAACCAACTCCAAGCATACTGACCTTTACTATGGATAATGAAGGGTTTCCGTCTTTCCTGGGTACTGGAGGCTGCGCACACAGTGCAGCGGGTGTTTTATAGGGGTGAAGAGGGAGAACATCTGGAATAGTCCATCAGCAGGGCTGTTCCCCTGCAGTCGCAGTGTGATGAATACCAATTGAGGTCGACTTGCTGATGGTATCCGAGGCTTCCTTCATCCTGGCATCCCATGGGTGCCATTGTTAACTTTTCTATCTGCAGTTTCTCAGCCCACCTGAGGCCTTTAGGTTATTAACCCTTCAGTGTGTATGGGGGGTTTTGCCTACATGTATGTCTCTGCACTGGATCCGGGCCTGTTGTTCACGTAGAGCAAAAAGCTTTAGTTATTATTCTAATGTAAATTTTTTTTTTTTTTTTTTTTTTTTTTTTTTTTTTTTTGCGTAGTTTGTTCTTTAAACCAGGCCTGGTACTACACACCTGTAATCCTAATCCCAACACTTGGGGAACTAAGGCAAACAGAGTGTTCCGGGTCAGCCTTGGCTATGTAGTAAGACCCTAAAAACCAACAAACAAAACCCACACATGAAAAAGGAAGGAAGAACGGAAGGATTGAAGGAGAGAAGTGGGGGTAGGGAGAGGAGAAATATGGTTGTTGGTTTTGGTTTCTACTTACGAAATATTTGGAGCTGGAGAGATGGCTCAGCAGCTAAGAGCACTGGCTGCTCTTTGAAAGAACCCAGGGTTCAATTCCCAGCATCCTCATGGCAGCTCACACCTGTCTGTAACCCCATTTCCAGGTGATTCAAAGCTGTCTTCTGCCCTTTGAAGGCACCGAACATGCATTTAATGCAATATATATATATATATTGAGAGAGAGAGAGAGAGATAGATATATGCAGGCAAAGTACCCATACACATAAAAAATAATTTTTAAAAGGAATCTTTGCCAGTCAAAGCATTCCCCTTGTATTTTCTTCTGTTCTGTAGTTTTCTTTACTATATCAGGTATATGTTTTACCTCGAAGTTTTGTTTTGTATAAAGTTGAGGTAAAAATCAAGTTAGCATTTTGCATGTCGAAATTCAGTTACCACAAATGTTTGTCAAAAGTTGTTTTTGGAAACTGTAAACACCAATCAGCCAGGTAAGGCAGGGTCATCTTTCTGAAATCTATTAAATTCCATTGTTTGTCTTTATGTCACACTGTCTTAGTTATCACCGTTTTATAGGTCCTGAAAACAGATCCAGGTTCCTGCTCTAACTTGGTACTCTTTCACAGTTGTCTTGCCTGCTCTAGATCCTTTGCATTTCTTGTTCATCTTCAGAATAACAACACAGGGCCTTTTGATCCAAGTGTATATTGTTCATTTAGTGCCTGTAATTTCTCTCTGTTCCATTCTTCCGCTGAGTGGTTTTGCCAGAGCCTCCTGCTTTCTGAAGTCTGTAAGATTCTTCTCAATACCAAGCTGCCAGGTCTCTGTAGGGCCATCCTTGGGGGTCACTTTCTTTCCCAGACCTTCATGATTGTGTCCTTGGGACTGACCCACCCTGTTCTCCCACGAGCATGTTCCTTGCTTCATGTACCCACAGGAGAAGCTGATCAACAACAATCATACATGTATAGTTTATAGACAGCTGTGTTGACAATGACCTGTTTTGGAAGAAGTCTTCTTTGGCCTTTTAGGAAGGACTCTGTCTTACCTCCCAGCACCATGGGGTGATTGCACCAGACGGGATGTGTGTGTTTCAGAAGAAGCTGCCTGGGGACTGGGGCCTCATGGGCTTCCCACCAAACACTGTGGCATGTCCAAAATCGAGCAAAGGGGGGCAGAGGGGAGAGTTTGGAGGGAGAATTGTGTGATTTTGTTATAATCTCAAAAAGAAGTGAAAAGGGGGGGAAGCTGTTCTTGGAGTGCGTACATCTGGAAATTTCAGAGAAATTGCCATGTTGAAAAAATAGTAATCTCAAAAGGTTTTCTTACTGTGTCAGTGTATTGAGGTCTCCATGGTTTATTGTTTTATTCTAGGTTTGTCTGTTTTAACTATGGACACTTAAAAAAAACCTATTAGGGCTGGAGAGATGGCTCAGTGGTTAAGAGCACCGACTGCTCTTCCAGAGGTTCTGAGTTCAATACCCAGCAACCACATGGTGGCTTACAACCATCTGTAATGGGATCCAATGCCCTCTTCTGGGGTGCTGAAGACAGCTACAGTGTACTCACATAAATGAAATAAATAAATAAATCTTTTAAAAATCTATTAAAGTGAATTTTACAGGCATAAAACTAACTGGGTTTTAAGCATCAAAACTTAGGTCCTCATATTTGCAAGGCAAACTATCTCCCCAGCACCTGCAGATTAACCGTCTGGTTGGATTAGTCAAGATTCTCTAAAGAACATACCTGGTCAAATGATTTATTACAGGCTGCGCTCCAAGTGGTCCTACAATAACTGCCTCCCAATGGAATGTCCGAGAAATCTGGTCACTGTTCAGTCCATGAGACTGTACCTCAGCAGTCTCAACCTGGTGCTGGAGTCCTGAGGGTTCTAAGAGGGCTGCTGGTCCTGTCTACGGTGGGATTCAGGGTCCTAATACCAGGGAAGGAATGCCTTCAGCATCGGGCAGATGAACTTGTCAATGGGAGTGAGGGCAGCCGGCAGAGAGCAAAAAGCTTCCTTCATGCCCTTTTATGTGAACTGCCACCAGCTGTGCCTGGCTTCTCACCTCAGAGGACAGAAACAAGAAAACCCCTCACAGCATTCCCAGAGGCTGAGGTTTTAGCTGGTTCCAGATGTAGTCAAGCTGACAACCAAGATTAGCCACCACACCGATGGAACCTTAGCAAGCAGCTGTATTGTAGTGAGTGCATAAATAGCGGGGATACCTGTAAAAATGAGAGCCGTTTGTCTGCTGCTTCTCCCGAAGTTGGTAAAGCTACACTAAAATGGGATATTTCAAAAGTTGAAAGAAAGGAAGAAGGGGAGGGAGGGAGGAAGAAGACCCTATGGACGAGCTGGGGCTGTAGTTCAGTGGTAGAGCTCCTGTCCATAAGTCTCTGGGTTCCAACCCTAGCACTGAAGTAAAAAACTACATTAGCAAAATATCTGAGGAAAAGAAAGGAGAGGAACAGGAGAAAAGCTGATCACTGCTGAGAGCCAGCTAGGAAGACCCTCTGGCCTGAGTAATAGGCAGTAGAAATTGTAAAAATGAATTATACACTCTAGCTAGCCCATTCCCCCATAGCTGACTATACATCCAAACATATTCCTTCTCTCCTTTATCTTTTTATAAAACACAATACGTTTATCTTCACAGAATTATATCCTGCCTTGTAAGAGAAGAGGGTTATATCCTCATTTTCCTATTTTTGTCTCCTACTCTTGTTTGCATTTCACAAATGTATGGAAAGGCTGGGCTTACAGTTGTAATCTTAGCACTCAGGAGGCCAAGGAAGATTGTGAGCCAGTTCCAGGCCAGCCTGTGCTACGTATCAAGATTTTCAATAAAATAATAACAGCACAAAGGTAGATCTCAACTTAAGATTTTGTTTGCAAGCTGTGCA
This sequence comes from Uromys caudimaculatus, assembly GCA_028551405.1. Lineage (NCBI taxonomy): Eukaryota > Metazoa > Chordata > Mammalia > Rodentia > Muridae > Uromys > Uromys caudimaculatus. The sequence goes on along the minus strand of JAPYYD010005607.1, from coordinate 5,086 downwards.
AACATGGGACACCTAACATCTGAGCTCATCATCTCGCTTGCGAGATATAATCGCAACCTAATTCTGTTACGCAGCTCCAAAGATTTGGGAATTTGTCCTCCTCAGGGAAGCTCTGAGTCTTATCCCTAAGGAGCACACCAGCGTTTTGACAGGTGCAGCCATCTGCTGTCCTTTGGCTTCCTCTGGGCTGTGTCTGAAGACATGTCCTGACTTGTCAACCCTAGTCCTGCTACATCCTGAGGATTCTACAAGCCCGCTCCAACGGCGTCATCCATCCAGTGGGAAGAGCATTGTTTGATTTTGAAATTTCTCCCGGGCTGCCAACGCACAGACTCTGGGACGGCCCCGCCCCTCCGGTCCCCGCCCCTCCGCGCGCTCATTGGTCCGTTCAATCCACGTCGGCGCCGTGGCGCGCGCATTAAGAGATGGCAGAGTCCAGGAAACGCTGTCCCGGCCGGGCAGTGAGGAATACCTTGCCGGTGCCCCAGGACCTGCAGCTGCCCCCGACCAAGAGAGACCAGCCGGCCTTCAGAGGTGAGCGACGGCACGCGGCCTCGGCCACTAACCCGCCTTGAGAGCCTAGGCCGCTGCCGAGGGTAGCGCGCGACCCGGTGCCTCAGTAGAAGCTGCCGGGGACAGCGGTTTATCTTCGGGGTCTGAGGGCGGGGCGGGGCTGCCAGGACCACAGAATGCGCCTGCGCGCTGGTTCTGCGGTCCCTGTGCTTGGAAGGTGAAGGTGAGGTTGGGGCTGTTTGCATGATGTCCAAGACGTGTTGGAAAACTGGAGTTAATATGGAAATACAGCAGTATTATGGAAAATCTTCTCACCCAACCTAATTCTGTAAGTTGGTTAGAATTTGGCGACTGAGATCACATCTCTACACAGCTGTATCTCGTAGACTGGCTTTCTGGAACCCCACACTGAAATGGTGTTCCCTGCAATTTTGACACGATTAGGACATTTGATGCTTGCTAACTATTTATTTATTTATTTATTTATTTATTTATTTATTTATTTATTTATTTACTTACTTACTTACTTAAAAGAGGGAACCTAAGTTGAAAAAAAGTTTCCATAAGATCAGGCAGGCTGTAGGCCAGCCTGTAGGGTAGCTTCTTAATTAGTGATTGCTGGGGGAGGGAGGGCCCAGCCCAATGTGGGTGGTGCCACCCCCGGGCTGTTGGTCCTGGGTGCTATAAAGAAAAAAAAAAAAAAAAAAAAGCAGGCAGAGCAAGCCTTGAAGCAACACTTCTCCAGGGCCACCAGGTTCCTGCCCTAACTGCTTTTAATGATAAACGGTACTATGGAAATGTGAGTAAAGGTTGCCTTTGGTCAGGGTGTTTCATCACAGCAATAGTAACCCCAAAACAGCACCTTTTATGGAATTCCTGATTAATAGGATCATTTATATAAATTGAGAAATTTCCTATTTTATTGTTATAGAAATAATATATTTTCCCAGGGAGGAGTCTCTCCACACCCTTAGCTTTACTCCAGGTAAAGCTCTTTAGTAGCAGTTGTTCCGCTCTGGCTAATGCCTAAGGAAGAGCCAGCCTTGAATAAAAGATTTCAATAGCTTTATATACACTTCAGACTGGTGCTTTTCTGTTGTTTTGTTTTTTGTTATTGTCTTGAGACAGGGTTTCTCTGTAGCCCTGGCTGCCTGGAACTTGATCTGTAGACCAGGCTGGCCTTGAACTCAGAGATCCGTCTGCCTCTGCTTTCTGAGCTAGGCTTGTGCATTTTACATTGCTCTCATCCTTGAACCTAGTTTAGATCCCAGCCCCAGGTTACAGGTTGAACAATTTAATGGGAAACTAGTAAGTCTGGCCACTTGGTTAGGTGGGAGGTCAACACGGCAAAGATACTGTCAGAATGATCTTTTCCTAATTCGTGTTGCCCAGGTTCATCATACCCCCTGCTGGAGTTATTAAAAATCTTTTATGAAGCTCCAGTTTTAAATTCTGTGTTGCCAGGCTTGGTGGTGCACGCCTTTAGTCTCAGCACTTGCGAGGCAGGGGCAGGTGGATCTCTAAATTCAAGACCATCCTGGTCTACAGAGTGAGTTCCAGGACAGCAGAGGTTACAGAGATACCCTGTCTTGAAAAGCCTAAATAAAATAAGATAATAAAATAAAACTCTGTGTCACAGGGAACTGAACACTCAGGTTCCCTAAACTGTCTCTAAAGTTCAGAGTGTCTGGTCCAAATGATAAGCCTAAATGATGGGCCCAATAGGAGCCATAAACCAAGCTTTTTAATTCCAGTAGCCATTCCAAGAACACCAGGGCTTCCCTTCTGTTGGCTACACTTCCCTTTATCTGTTTCCCCGTATTTCTAACTGTTCCTGCCTCTTACTGTGGTAACAGCACTCTTTATTCAAATAGAGGCTCCATTCATTTTCAGAAAAATTTTACATTATCTATAACTATCAGTTATTCTTTGGATGCACAGCTAGGCATAACTCATTAAAGAAATCAGAAAACTGTTTACAAACCCATTATATATCAGACTATTACCAGAACTAGTAAAATTTATTGTGTCAGAGTTCCGTCCTGGGGAGCCGTGGTGGCTAGCCCTGCAGGAGTGTTATAGCCAGTGTTATCATGAGCCCACAGGGGGGAAGGGCATTGTGACATTGTGATCCCCATCTGCCTGTCAGGGGAGACATGAGGAGAAAATCACCTTCCCCGTAGATAGGGAGGAGGCTTTCCTGGTCTGGGGTGCACACTGGGAGACAGGAGCAGCAGCCTCTGGTGAGTCTATTTCCCCATGCATCTGTATTATAATGAGGTTAGCATGCAACTTACTGTGACCACCCTGACAGTAGGTCCCATCAAACCTGACATGCAAGGGTCCTGTCAATTTAACCCATTTTAAACATATAATTCTCCATAGTTTGTTTGGTTTTCAAATTTTATATTAAACTGTCTTTGCATTACCTGCACAAATTTAATTTTGAAAATATATTACAGATTATATAATGTGGGATATAAATTGATCTCTCCCTCCTATCTTGTCTCTGTAAATGTATTTAGTGTTACTACAAACACAATTCTGTACACATAAAAGATATTTAATCACTTTTTTATTTTTTATTTTACTTTGAGACAGCCTTTCAATATAGCCTTGGCTGTCCTGGAATTCACTATGTGGACCAGGCTGGCCTTGAACTCCTAGACCTCTACCTGCCTCTGCCCCCCAGCGCTATAATTGAAGTCATGTGTTACCACCCAGCCATTTAATCACAACTTTTATGCCCAGATTGCCTTTGTTTTAACAGTTTATAATAAATTAGCAACTCTCACAAGATTAGTGTTTTGTAAGCTAATGTAATTTAGCTCTGTTAAGATTTCTGAGCCTTAAAAATGACAATTTTTGAATTGAGGCTCTTTAAATACCAAAGTACTTTTATATGACAAGTATAGTCCACGGAGAAACTGAGAATTCATTATCCTGTATAGTGTAGTTCTACAGAATCTAAGTCAGTTTATAAGATCTTTTCTATTAAGTAGCTTAAGTAGTCACAGGAGTAATAAAGGGGAGAACAGGAGGATTGGTTGTCACAAGGAGACATACGAATAAAAGGTGTACAGTTAATTCTTACCACAGCTTCTCCAGATATTTAAAGCTTAACAAAGTTAGCAAAGACACACAGGACAAGACATGCATCTCTGAGTCAGCTTTTGTTAACGTGAGTAGGCCCTTGTATCCACAGGAGCAGTCATTGTAACTATTGAGTATACTGTCTTTAAGTCATCCTTTATAAGTTCTGTTTAACATAGACCTACTGTGACTTCACTTTAAGCTTTTATGCTTTTGTCTCTTTTTATTTATCTGATTTATTCTATGTAAAAGAATTTAATAACCAAGGGGCAGTGGTGGCGCACGCCTTTAATCCCAGCACTTGGGAGGCAGAGACAGGCGGATTTCTGAGTTCGAGGCCAGCCTGGTCTACTGAGTGAGTTCCAGGACAGCCAGGGCTACACAGAGAAACCCTGTCTTGAAAAAACAAAACAAAACAAAACAAAACAAAAAAAGAATTTAACCTTTTTATTAGAGATATAACTTCAAATTTATTTATTTTCTTTTATTGTCTCACTGATCCTGAGAAAGAGCAATAACCTTGAATGAGAGAACTTTCTGTATAAACAAGAACAAACAAGGGGGTAGAGTACTCAGAGAGCTAAACATTTGTAATTGTAGTTTTAGACAGCAAACTATTTTTATAGTCTGGGAAACATCAGTTATCTTAAACTTTACATATAAATCACTTTGACTAGACAATTTAAAAAATGTAATCATTGAGCTGGGCGTGGTGGTGCACACCTCCCAGCACTTGGGAGGCAGAAGCAGCCCACTGATTTTGAGGCCAGCCTGGTCTACAGAGTGAGTTCCAGGACAGCCAGAGTTACACAGAGAAACCCTGTATCAAAATGAAACAAGCAAAAAATTAAATATGAGGCAGGTGGATTTCTGAGTTCGAGGCCAGCCTGGTCTACAGAGTGAGTTCCAGGACAGCCAGGGCTACACATGGAAACCCTTCTTGAAAAAACAAAATAAATAAATAAATAAATACCATGAGACATAACCATGACAAACTTATCGTTTGTTGTAAGAAATTTTCCCTAAAAGAGGGGTGGGGTGGGGTGTCTGTTTTGAAAGACCCCCGAGGTGGGGAGACCCCCGCTCAAGTCTTGGGATGGCGCGACCCCCCAAGAACTCACGAAAGACCGTCCTTGCTGCAATCACACAAGGTTTATTCAGGGGACCAGTGCACTGGGGTGGAGCTCATAACCCACACAGGGGCAGAGGAGTCTGACCCCGAGCAGCTGAAGTCAGGGGTATTTAAAGGAAAAAACCACAAAGCAAGGGGTAGGGAACGGAAAGAATTTGCGTTATGGGGAAGTACAGAATGTTCTAAGTTAGTCACAAGGCAGTTGCACAAACATTTTTGTGGTTAGCTAGTTCCTGGAACATTGTGCCTCTGGCCCTGGGGCCAGACCAAGGTCACCCGTTTCTTAGGGGAAAGAATGCAGGTGGTGGGGTTTGACCAAGCAGGCAATTTCAGTCCTATTTCTGTTTC
>JAPYYD010005606.1:0-11962 GCA_028551405.1 Uromys caudimaculatus | reverse complement strand
AGACATCTTTCAAGGAGAGTAGAAAAGTACTACTGCTGGGGTCTGAACATCTTACTGTTGCAACCTTTATGGGCCACTTTAGGGAATTCTGCACATAATTTAGGAAATGAGGCTTAAAGGATCCTCAGTTTACACCTGGATGGGAGCAAAGTTCTGCAATTTTAAAGTAATAGCCAGAAGTACAACAACTGCCTGCAAAAATCAGGGTTCAGACCTCTGTCATTATACAGTATCTCAATACTAAGTGCCTCATGCAAAGGACACGGGATGATCTCAGAATCAGCCTGCTTTGGCCTGTCTTCCTTCATCTACCTCTATCTTTTTGTCACAGGCATTAAGATACAGAATAATTCTCCAAAGAATGACATAGGAATTGCAAAACATTTTCTCAAAATAGCTAATTACAGTACCTAGCCAGGACTCATCTTTCCTTGATAGCCTTCATTCCAAATGAAACATTTCTACAGTGACGAGGAAGGGAAGATGCACAGAGGAACTATGAGTAGACAGGCCTCACTGTATCTGCTCCCTTAATATATTAACAGATTGCAATCTTCAACTTTGGCTGTCACCTTTATTTAATATGAAATTGCAGAATGTTTTTTATCCCTATGGGTCTATTAGAGCATTTCCCAGGAGGACTCACTGAGAGGTGATTATCCTACCATGTTGGATGGTATTTTTCCATGGAAGCTCAGATATAGAGAACCGAGGGTAAAGGGGTATTGCTTTGTCTGTTCAACTAAGCAGCCTGCGGATGAACTTGTCTATAGAGTTTCTGCTACTGCCTCTGTTGGTACCCTCCTTTTTTTCAAATAGAAAAGAGTTCATTTAGCCCTCTAACAACAAGTAAAGAGGAGCAGTCATCCAGGAATCTTTTAGGCCTTTATCACAAGTCTGGAACTGCTGATATAACATACTCATGGACTGAGAAAGTGCTGTGTTCTCAGCCTTTTTTATTGTTCGAAACCTCTTTGCACTACCTGCGCAATACTTTGTAAGCAAATTTAATACATGTCTTTTGCAACATACTTTCTCTTGGTTATACTGCTCCAGAGAACCTCGGCTAATACATATATATCACACAGTTTTAGATGACTACTCATCTCTCACCAAACAAATGTCTAAATACAGTTAGTTTTCAGAGGTCTTGTGCATCTTCATTTCCAAAATCTCTATTGCCTGAAAAGATGATGCAGCGCACAAATATACTTTACTTGTATATCTCTTTCCTGCATATGAGAGTTGGTAATGACCATCCTGATTGAAAGTTGTTGGGATACACCACTCCCTTCTGCCTCTACTGAGTGATAGAGGATCTAGAGTAGTGGTTTTCTATTTTTCACATTAATTTATTTATTCATGTTACAACCCAATTGCAGCCCCCTTCTCTTCCTAGTATCCCACTCTCATAGTCCCTCCCACATCTCTCCTTGCCTTCTCCTCTGGGAATCAACACACCTTGGCACCTCAAGTCACTGCATCTATATACATCCTCTCACACTGAGGCAAGACAAAGCATCCTGGTTATAGGCATAGAATCCACTGTCAGATAACAGAGTCTTCAACAGTCCATGCTCAAGGTATTGTGGGTCTTGCATGAAGACCAAGCTGCACATCTGATATATACATGCAGAGTCCTAGGTTCAGCTCATGTATGTTCTTTGGTTGGTGGTTTAGCCTATGGGAGAACTCAAGGGTCAGGTTAGATGACTCTGTTAATTTTCCTGTAGAGTCCCTATCCCCTCCACATCTCTCAATCCTACCCCCAACTATTTCACAATGTTGTCAAATTCTGTTTAATGTTTGGCTGTGGGTCTTTACATCTGTTTTAGTCAGATGTTTGGTAGAGCTTCTCAGAAGACAGTTATGCTGGCTCCTCTCTGCAAGCATAACAGATTGTCATTAATAGTGTCAGGGTTCTTTTCCATAGGATGGGTCTCAAGTTTTGCTAGTTATTGGTTGGCCATTCCATCATTTCTTTGGATGTTGATAATGCCTGTGACAAAATCCAACACAAATTCATGTTAAAAATCTCAGAGATATCAGGGATACAAGGCACATACTTAAAAATAATAAACGCAATATACAACTAGTCAATAGCCAACATTAAACTAAGTGGAGAGAAACTTCAAGCAATTCCACTAAAATCAGAGGCAAGGCAAGTCTGTCCACTCTCTTCATATATATATATGATTCATATATATATGTATATATATATATATATTAATGCAGTACTTGAAGCTCTACCTATAGCAATAAGATAACTAAAGGAGATCAAGTATGCCGAGTCCTGCTGATCTTGTAAGGGATGGAGTGACATGATTCCCATCCCTAGAACATGGCATGGGCCTCCATGAGTATCAGCAGTAACTGTGCATGAGCCTTGCATGTACATAAGAACTTCATCTTCCTCCTTCAGGAAATATTCTCCCTACCAAGGTTTTCAGGGACTATTCTTCCTACCAAGGTGTACTGGCTGGTTTTGTGTGTCAACTTGACACAAGCTGGAGTTATCACAGAGACAGGAGCTTCAGGTGAGGATATGCCTCCATGAGATCCAGCTCTAAGGCATTTTCTCAATTATTGATCAAGGAGGAAGATCCCATTCTGAGTGGTACCATCTGTGGGCTGGTGGTCTTGGGTTCTATAAGAAAGCCAGCTGAGCAAGCCAGGAGAAGCAAGCAAGCCAGTAAGTTACATCCCTCCATGGCCTCTGCATCAGCTCCTGTATCCTGCCCTGCTTGAGTTCCAGTCCTGATGAACAGAAATTTGGAAGTATAAGCTGGATAAATCCTTTCCTCCCCAACTTGTTTCATGGTCATGATGTTTTGTGCAGGGATAGAAACCCTAAGACATGAGGTTAATAACTACATGATAATCAGAAGCAGAAAGAGTCCAGGAGTTGAGAGTGGATCTAGGTTCCTTAGCAAAACTTATTTACTCTGTTACCTTCAGTATAGCCCTTAAGGTTGGGATGTGAAACTGGGTATCTGCAAGAATAGTTAGTAGCTAAAAGTTAGTAGCTCTTAGCTGCTGAGCCTCCATATCTCCAGTCAGCCCCTTGACCTTGGTATTTTGAGATAAAATGTCTCAATAGACTTAGTCTCACTATTTTGGCTGTGCTGGCTGTCCATAGAGCCCCAGGGATCAACTCATCTTTGCTTCCACTGCCCTAGATTATTGGTACATATTGCTACACTCACCTTTTAAAAGTGGTCCATATACTTTTTTCAATAGACCATGTCTCTAATCCTTATGATGATATAAAGTAAGAAAATTATTCATTTGTGCTTAGGGTATTAATTTCTTAGCATACCAGAGTCATCTGTGGCTCGACCATGTCATTAGTCATATATAGAGGCAGAAGGAACACAGTCCAGGCTGGGACATCAATCCTGAGCCTTCCATTGTTAACCCTGAATAAACTTACTGAAGATTTTTTTTCTACCTATCACCCTTTACTTACTGAACCTACAGCTCATTGGCTAATTATGGTAGACAGTCAGTCAATCAGCCTTTTCTGGGGATCCTTGCCTCTGCTTCTGCATTCTTGTCACTATGAAATAGCTGTGATGATTCACCAGACATTTATACCTAGGTGGTAGGGATCAAATTCAGGACATCAACCTTTAGTGTAAGCTCCTTCCCTGATAAGCCTGTACCAGTACCTGTGCTTTTCTTATCACCAGAGCTGAGTTCTGTAATTGTCACTCTTTTTCCCTACTTCTTGCCTCATTCTGTGACACACTACCCAATTATTTAAAGAACAAAAGGCAAGAAGTTCTATTTATTTATACATTGTGTGGGGCTGGGGACCAAAACTGAGACCTTTTAACTACCAAGCATGCCCAACCAGCATCACTAAGATTTATCCCAGCCCTTGTTTTTTAGATAATATTGTATGATTACCAAGGCCAGCCTCAAACTCATGATCTTTCTACTTTGCCTCTCAGTTCTGGGATTACAGACATATGCTATCTAACCCAGCCAAGGACGAATTGTGTAATGACTTCAGTCCATTTTTTCCTGAAATGTATTATAGAGCCACAGAATGAAACCTCTTGCATGTCTTACAAGCCCATTCCTTTCCAAGGCAAGTTCAATCTGTGTATTATTTCCCAATATCTGTCCCTGCACAAGATCCCTATGGAGGTACATAGTACATTCAGATTTCCATGAAAACCACTGAACAGACTGATAGGACACATCTTTTCTCTGCCAAATCTATACTCTACCTTTCTGATTCCTCCATTGTCCACATCCATCCACCACTTTCTAATATGGTTTGCTCTGCATGAATCCTATTATAGACTGTATAAATTGTGACAGGTGTCTCTTGACTTGTCTGTACTCAAATAACAGAGTAGATTAAAGCTAATAAAGTAATGATTTATTGACTTTAATGCATCAAAATATGCAAGTCATCATATCTGTTGAGAATTGAATAGTAAAACAACCATGTCAACCTGTACAAGACCTGTGCAAGACTGAGCCAATTAACATTCTGTCATGGAACTGGAAGGGGCTTCTAGGCATTCAGTTAACAATGCCAGAGGAGGGGCGGAAACAATCTTTTCAGTGGCATAGACACTTCTAAGTTACTCATGCTCCTGTAAATAACCCCTCACACATGTTTGGGTGAACAATCCTCATTAAACTTATTGGTTTACTTAAAAAGGAGACTTAGGGGATAGGGTCATTTGGGAAAAAGAGAAGGACCAGCAGGTTCAGGAGATGCAAATGAGGACAATGGATTAATTATGGTAAAAGACCTACATGAATATATGAAAATATTATAATGGAGATTGTCATTACAGACCAATAAATAAAGAATCATGCAAGCAAACAAATAAGCCAAACGAAAGGTTTCTTCTTGAATACAGTGTTCCTCAGCAAATAAATGTTTGTAGCATCCACTGTCTGATCCATTCATTTGTTTCATGTTATTTAGGGTCTTGTGATCTTAATTAACAATATATCTGTTTAAGTCTCCTGTCTCCAGAAGAATGAAAGTGGCTGGGTGTCCGAGTATGAGTCATGTTTCTGTGTTTCCCTTGTCATTGACAGTTCATGTCCTGCCCTCTCCAAATGCTCTTTGATTGGTGGAGCATTCAAGCAGCTGTAACTCCACTGCCAAATGTCAGCAGCCAATCCTCTCACTGCATTGCCCACAAATGACTGGCTCAAGCTTTCCTAGTTGTTCAAATCTGGATTAAGATTCAAGGCACCATGGATTTGGAGGCCTTTGTTCAGTATATGAGAGTGTGGCCATCTGTTGTTGTCATCATTAGTGTCTGACAGTTGAATGTGATAATGATGTTTGTTTTTTTTTTCCTAGTGAAGACATATATGTCCAGTTCTAACTGCTGCAGGCTAAAATTACTACCTCCAAGATGCACTTCATCCCTGAAAAATTCTGCTTTCTAGTATCCATCCTATTCTGACATTTGCTCTCCAAGTATCCTATGATCTCATGGAAATTCTATTCTTTCTAAATAGGGAACAGAAAGCCTTCCTTCCCTCTCACACTATGTTTCTTACCTGTGTATTCTCTGTAAATTGTGCCTCTATACCTCACCTTCAAACAATATTCAGGATCTGCTAGAGAATATACCTATTTTTTTTTTTTTTTTTTTTTTTTTTTTTTTTTTTTTGGATTTTGGAGACAGGGTTTCTCTGTGTAGCCCTGGCTGTCCTGGAACTCACTCTGTAGACCAGGTTGGCCTCGAACTCAGAAATCCACCTGCCTCTGCCTCCCAAGTGCTGGGATTAAAGGTGTGGACCACTACTGCCCGGCTGAGAATATAACTTTTATTCAGCCTCCAACTTGCCCACAGGCTCCTAAGGCTTAAACTAAAGAGAAGATAACAGAACTATACAAATGAACATCCAACGGGGACACTCAGAGACTGGAAGGAAAGTGAGGGCATACATGGCCACAAAATTATTCTATTTGAATAATGATGATAATAATTTAACTTTCTCAGATCCATGCTGGAGTAAACATAAAGAAATTGAAATGATTGAACAAATTTTATTTCCATTTATCAATCCTGAGAAAGCTACAAGTATACCACTGATCACTAGGCTGATAAGTATTTCCAAACTGGGCTTGATTCCTTGCATCCCCTAGGTAGCTTTAACTGTCAACTTGATGTAGTCCAGAGTCATCTAAGAAGGGAGTCTCAGTTTAGGGATTGCTGTGATCAGATTGACTTATATGTCAGTGGGGAAAATTTGTTGATTGACACAGGTGGATGCACTTTACTCTGGGGGTTTCTATTCTCTGGACAGATGCTGCTTAGCATAATCTTCAGAATGAGCCAGTAAGCAACATCTTTCCATGGTTTCTCCTCCAGCATCCTAGTTGAGTTCTTGCCTTGATTTCTCTTTAAGAATTGGCATGACTTACAGGAAGAAATAAACCCTATCCTCCCAATTCATTGCCATTTGTCAGAGTGTTTTACTACAGTCACAGATTTCAAACTAGACATTGTGAAAGTCCAGTAATTGCATTTTTCAACTTCTCAAAACCTGGGATGTATCTATGCAGTTTGCTTTACTGATTTGTGAACTCTGTGCTCAATCAGACAGCTTGCTGTGATAGTCAAGGCACTTGGCTCTGTGTTTATTTACTCTCACTAGCAGAATTTTCTCATTAGTAGGATTTTTGCTAAAACACTGAACCATAACTATAATTTATTTTAAGCAGAGGATGGGGTTCCAAGATTCTTCCTTTTTACTTAACATGCAGATGGAGGTTAGTTACAATGCCTCATATAAAAGAGGCAATAGTAGAATAGTCCCTGTTAATGTTAATTGTGAGGCTGTAGACTATAACTATATGACCACTAGTATTAGTCAATGTGAACACTTCCATCATCGTAGCAAGGCCATCTCTCTACCTCTCAGCTCCATTGGCTAGGATTTAATTAATAATTTCATTGAGTACAACTAATTCATAGGCTTGACATACTCTAGAACATATAATTGCTATAATAAATAGGCTTTTTAAAATCACGACTATCTTGTTTCCTTTTTAAAATTCATATCTTTCAGAATCATTTGCAAGGTCACTTCCATGCATTTATTATGTGGTGACTGCAGAATCAAACCTTGAATGACACAAGCCAAAGGGAATTTCCATCCTTCAAATTTTTTATCTCAGGCATTTTCTCAAAACAACATAAAGCAAACTAACAGAAGATTATCAGAAAAACATTCATATTCAAACACTTGTCTCCTAATTCTCTATAGATGACCAAAGGATAAAGACATACAAGCAACTCTGTTATGAAATTATGTCATTAAATTTGCAAATTTTCTTATTCTAGTTATTACAGATAATATTGGATTTGAAAGTATGTAATCTTAGCTCTTCCAGGTTCTTTTACCTTTTGATAATACTCTCAGTGGGAATCAGACATTCAACAATGTTCTGCAAAATCCAAAATATTATACCTGCTTTAAATAACACTAGAATACTGTGTGTGAGTGAATGGTGTAGAGAAACCCTGCTATTTAAGGTCAGAGTCTACCATGCCCAAATATCTCCCCCAAGCAAGTACAAAATGGAAGACTCCCTTTTCCAGCATGCTTTCCTCTTCCTTTCCTTATCTAGGGGACCTCAGCACCACACTCTACCTGACCGATGTAAGGTAGTAGTCGGTGAAAGTACAGATTCAAATTCCTATGAATGAAGGAGTATATTGGCAGAGGACTTCTAAAGCATGGAGAATATTTTAAAAGTGGTAATACAAGACTTGAAGGAGCTCACCCTATATCTGTGTAGAGCATTTCATGTACACGGAGAAGACAGAGCTATAATCAGGTTCTTTGAGGATAGTACAATCTTGCTTATATTTGAGAGTTTTCATATTCATTTTAAGAGATTAGGCACTGACTTCTCCTTATTAAGTCAGATTGGCCTTCTTAAAAATATCAAGGGATGGGGTTGACCTACATTTTTTCTCCCCTTTGAGACTTGTTGACACATCTAGCTAAAGTATCCATAAATCTAGGACACTCTTTCGTTTAAGTGGCAGAGGACAGAGATGTCTCCAGAATTTGAATTCTCTGTCTTTACAGCCAAGCAGGGCTCTGTTCTATAGTTGTCTGGCCAAAAAAAAAAAAAAAAAAAAAAAGCTTGATCTCTAGCTCTTGATTCTGTCTTCACTGAAGAGGAGAACCACAAAAACAAAAGTCTGGGGTTTCATACATCTTTGTTGTTCTATTCATACTGTCTTAAATTTTCCTGTAAGACAAGTAAGAACTATATGAGGTATCGATGACTTTGAAAGGAAGTACAACAAAACTTCTTTCCTTTTCTATTATTTGATCTTATATAACAAACAATTAAAATCCCATTCATAAAATGAACCAAGGGCTATATCTCACTCTTATGAAATATTCTGTTTTCTTAGTACTCAGATAGATATGAACAAGTTCCCATTCTAAGCACCACTTTGTGAGCTTAGAAAATATCTTTAAAAATAAAATATATTCCTGTAAAGATGTCCCAATAGGTAAAGTGTCATACATGTATGAGGTCATCAATTCAGATCCCTACAGGCCTCATAAATCAGATCTGGCAGTAGTATCAATAACGCTGGTACTCCGATAAAATTGCTGGAGGGAATGAGAAAACTTCTGGAAGCCTGGGGGTTAACTATCCTTACAAGGTAGAAGCAAGGACTAGAACACAATAGTCCTATGACCTCTACACATGTACTATGGTACACACATGCCATCCATCCAATAAATGAACACAGAAAGACCATAATCATGCCACCATGTATACAACCATTAGAACAGCCTCAAGATTAACATTAACAGTAGCTCCTCTAATATTGTCTCTTTTATATGAGGCATTGTAACTAGCCTCCATTTGCACATCAAGAATGGTAAACTAGCATTGCCATTTATCCCTATCATGAGAGAAAGACAGACAGAGAGAGAGAGAGAGAGAGAGAGAGAGAGAGAGAGAGAGAGAGAGAAGGGTGGGAGAAAGAAGAAAGAAAAGGATGAAGGAGATGAAAGAGAGGAATAATAGAGAATGGAGGAAAGAAGAATGAAAAAATGAAGAAATGGAGAGGGAAGAAGGGTGGAAAGGGGAGAGGAAGAGAAGATGGGGAGTGAGAGAAAGTGTATAAGAATGGAGTATAGAGGAGGGAAGGAAAGAGGAGGGAATAGAAAAGAAGAAAAAGAAATGAAAGGTAATGATAAGTGTTCCTGGAAGAACAAGGGCTGAGATCTCAGGAACACATGGCCCAATGCCTGCACAATGACTGGCAATCCATAGGAGTCAGGAGTAGATAATGAATCAGATATTCAGAAAGCAAGAAGACCAAGTTTCTTTTACTCATATGAGCTTTATCTAAATGAGCTCTTCAGTTTCTGAATAGACTCAACTAGGCTCACTATGGACTGTGATGCTTTGAGTGTCTCCTCTGTATTCATGTTGTTTCTATGTCAGAATATAGCCACAGGCACAGGATTCTAGAATGGAAAGATTATGTAGTATGTGGCAAAGTCCCTGGAAGAGGGTTTGCCTTTCCTGGGGTAGAACTTATGTCACCTTAGTCCTCGTCATGAATCCCACTACAGAATCATTTTAAATAAATAAATAAATTAATTAATTAATTAATTAATTAATTAAAAAAATAGCTAAGGGGGCCTGTTGTTGGATCAGTGGATAAAGTGCTTGCTGTGACACATAAGGATTAGAGTTCAGTGTCCAAAATCATATGTAAAATTTGAGCTTGGCAGCCTAGGCCTATAACACTAGCACTGGGCATATGGAGACATGTGGGACCTGCAAATCTAGCCAACCCAGTGAGCTCCAGGATAAATTGGATAACCTGCCTGGAACAAAAAAGACCTAAGGTGAAGGTCAATATAAGGAGATACTTAATGTCCACCCATGAAGTCCACATCTGCACACCACATACATAATAACATAATACATGTACGAAATTCTCACAAATGGACATTGATATATTAATATGTGTATATGATGACACTTAATAGCAAACTCAGTTAATATAGACCAGTTGTCTAAAAAAAGGAGACTCTTATGCCATCTTGTGTGAAAAGTTCACCTAACTTCATAAAGAGCCCACTGGAAAAAAACAATTGGAAATAGAAGACACAACTTTAGATCTAAAACAGCACATTTCTTATTATTGCATGAAAGCTTGTCCATAGAGCTTTCACATCCATTGGGTTCTTCTTGCATGTGCATGTGTTATTTAAGAAACTAAGTGTAGACACAAATTCAAGCCTTAATGAGTCCTCGATCTGTTGATTTCACTGTCCTTTTTTGTCATAGACAACTGGATAGTAATAATTGTCAACTTGACAGGATTTGAAATCACTTCGGAGACAAACTTCCAGGCTGATCTGTGAGATATCTTGGTTAGGTTGCTTTCTGCATATGCCTGCGAGGGGTTACCTTGATTAGGTAGAAAGATCTTCACACCGTGGGTGACACCATTTCTTAGCTTAGGATTTTGAACTGTATTGATGAGAAAGTGAGCTAACCTCAAACAAACACTCATCTATCTGTTCTAACAGTGGATACCATGGGACCATCTCTATCAAGCCTCTGATGCCATCTCTTTCCACCATGAGGGACTTGTACCCTGAAACTGTGAGGCAAAGTAAGCATTTGTCCCTACATTGCTTTTATTGGGCATTGTATCACACTAAAAAGAAGGAAACTGTGGTCCATAGTGATCATGGTCTGGAATTACTAAAGCTCCTTAAAGCCCTTTCTACAAAGACTTGAGGAAAAATGAATTAATCCTCTCTCATATGTTCAAAGCATTCATAAAAAATTGTCATACTTGCTCTGCCTGGGCTACCTGGAGTACATAGCCAATGAGCGCCAGGAGAAAACTATCCTCCCAGAAGGGTGGAAAAGCCAGGAGTGGGGTTAAGGGGAGCAACACTGCTCACCGAGACCCACATGGAATCGGCAGGATACAGGGCATGAGAACTCAGGGGCAGGAAACCTCTGAACCTTGCGGTTTCCATCTGTGGGTGGAGACCTCTCCCTGGGCAACCAGGAGTCCATAGCCAACAAGCGCCAGGAGAAAGCTACCCTCCAAGGAGAGTGGAAAAGCCGTGAGAGGGGTTAAGGGGAGCAACAATGCTGACTGAGACCTGCACAGAACTGGTGGGATACAGGGCCTGAGGAGAACTTGGGGGAAGGAAAAGTCTGAACCTTCCAGTTTCTATCTGTGGGTGGAGACCTCTGCCTGGGCCACCAGAGGACTGTTCCTGAGGACCTCAGCGTGGGCTCCAGGGCTGCAGGAGAGAGTAGGTATCCCAGTAGTGCTGACACACCTTTGAGCACAGGCAAAACCACCACTTCTGTTCAAACTCACTGGATCAAGAGGGACCCTTGCAGAGTCATCAGGACATAGGAACCAAGGGACAGCTAGGGACAAGATCCTTCTGATTTCTGTCTGCACCCCAGAGCTGACTTTGTGCCATAGCTCTCCAAACCCAAACACCTCTCAGAGAGAGCTGGTCTTCAAGGAGTATTGGCACAGAGGCCTGCAGGAGGGGCAAGTCACAACCAGACAGCGTAAGACCAACTAAAATCAGAGTTAAGCAGATGGCAAAAGGCAAGGGTAAGAACATAAGGAACAGAAACAAATGGTATTTGGCATCATCAGAACCCAGCTCTCCCACCACAGCAAGCCCTGGATATCCCAACACACCAGAAAAGCAAGACTCAGATTTAAAATCATTTCTCAGGATGATAATATAAGACTTTAAGAAAGAAATGAATAACACCCTTAAAGAAATACAAGAGAACAGAGATAAACAACTAGAAGCTTTTAAAAAGGAAACACAAAAATTGATTGAAGAATTACAGGAAAACACAATCAAACAGACAAAGGAAATGCACAAAACTATACAGGAGCTAAAAATAGAAATAGAAACAATA
>JAPYYD010005605.1:0-11964 GCA_028551405.1 Uromys caudimaculatus | reverse complement strand
TTATTGTCTTCATAACTGTAGAACAGGCATTCACACCTTATATAGAGACTACAATTTTTGCTCAATCTAAGGAGGTCTTAGAATTTTGAGGATAAGGGTAATATATGTGAAATTACTTAAGGATGTGTCATTTTGATCAAATGGGGGTTACTATCAACTATATAAAATCTAATTTCTCCATTTGTAACTTAGGATTTTTTTTCTTACATTTAATGTTACTTCTACCTGACATAATTTAGTCTAACAGAGAAAAGAAATGACAAACTTGGCTGCAAAACAGATGTTACATTCTAATGTCATGCCTGCTAGTTACTACTCAGAGGAGTGATGGGGGTATGTCTTAGTCTGCGTTTCTATTCCTGCACAAACATCATGACCAAGATGAAAGTTGGGGAGGAAAGGGTTTATTCAAGTTACACTTCCAAATTGCTGTTCATCACCAAAGGAGGTCAGGACTGGAAACCAAGCAAGTCAGGAAGCAGGAGCTGATGCAGAGGCCATGGAGGGATGTTTCTTACTGGCTTGCTTCCCCTGGCTTGTTCAGCTTGCTTTCTTATAGAACCCAGGACTACCAGTCCAGGGATGGTATCACCCACAAGAGACCCTCCCCCCTTGAACACTAATTGAGAAAATGTCTTACAGCTGGATCTCATAGAGGCATTTCCTCAACCAAAGCTCCTCTCTGTGATAATGCCAGCTTGTGTCAAGTTGACACACAAAACCAGCCAGTACAGGGTACCAAGTTCTTCTAAGACCTAATTCCTCCATGTCCCATAAAGCTAGGGAGATATATCTATTGGTAAAGTTCTTGCTTTGACAAGATAAGGACCTGAGCGAGAGTCCTAGAACCCACATAGCAAGAAATTGTGTCATACACTTGTAACCCCAGCCCTGGAAAGGCAGAGATAGAAAGATGCCTAGAGCTCCCAAAAAGGCAACTTAGCCTATAGAACTACAAACAATGAGAGATTTTCTCTTAAAAGGTGAAGTGGACAGCCTAGGCTGTCTTCTGGCTTTCGCACACAGAAGCATGCCACCATCCCCTGCTGTATGGAACCAGAACTCACATTCTGTGTCTTCATACCTACAAGGCAAGTACTTTGCTGACTGAGCTGTCCCTCAGGCCAATAGGGAAGGTTTTAATTTAGAGCATCCCTGTAAACTTTGTATTTACAATATGTAACTATAAGTCATATATAAATATAATTTACAGACCAGTTATAGTTTATAAGTAGGAAAAATGTGTCTTGAAAGAAAATACTCACATTGAACTTTGTTTAAAAATTTCCAGTATTCATGAGAAGGTAGATAATCCTTTAGCCTTCAATTACTTATTTGAGATACTATTGAATCCTAATTTAAATGGAGGACTTTGGTAAATAATTTACAACAAATATAAGTGAAATTAGTATTTCTTCAAAGGTTCTTATTTGCCCTGCTCATGATTATGGTTGTGCATAAATTATTTCATATCTTGTATTTTACAAAATAAAAGTTAAATGTCCTTATTTGACATAATGAATAGTGATATTTATCCATAGACACAAACTACTAATGGAAGAACAGAATAATTGAGACCCCCATGGCTTCCACAACACATGCTTTCTTGAATATGATCATCATTTTTCTTACAGTAGAGGGTTGGTCTCATTTACTCTCTATTATTCTAAATAGTGCACTGCTGGGCACAAAGATAATCCCTGGATTTTAAGTACCCCCCACAGTATCATGTGTTTTCACCCAGCAATATTAAAATCATCTCTCATTAACATAGTCAAAAATAATTAGCAGGTATCTGAGTATATTAATGGTTAATTTGGTTTTAAAAGAATGTCTAACAGACAGCAATTCCAGTGCCTAAAGAGTGCTTTTTTCCCCTTTTCCAGTCCAGCCAGTCCTAAGTTGAGTAGTCCCACATGTCTTCCAGAGCCCTATTGTGGTAGCCCACACACCTTAGAATCGGTATATTGAATATTAGCTGAATGCAGTGCCAGAAAGAACTTCAAAATTCATTAAAATGCAAATGTTTCAATTCTCAGAGTATCAGGATACCAGAAAATGGATAAATAATTATGAACGCATAAAAAAACCCCAAAAATCTTTGAATAAACCATAATTTTAAAAATCTATATTTTGTTCATTTTCATGTGCATGAATACACATGCCATAACTTTTGTGTGCAAATCAAAGAACAGTTTCTGAAAGTTGGTTCTTTCCTTTCCCAAATTGTGCTCCTGGGATCAAGTCCACATTGTCAGGCTTGTTGTCAAGTGCCCCCTCACTTGCTGAGTTATCTGCCATTCCATAACTATAAATTTACAGTGGATTTAGGTTGGGGAAAATAGCAAGGAATTCTCACATGCTTTCTGTCCACTCCCCCTATGACTAACCTCAAGATTCCAAGAGAGAGTTTGTTGGAATTGATGTGCTAATGCCCACCCCTTTTTTTTCCATTCATTGATGATTTAGGAATCTGCATTCTGATCACTCTCACTCTCATGTCAAACCTTCTTCCCCTGTGACTTTCCCCTAATCAAGAACAATAGAAGAAAGAGAAAGGAAAAAGAAAAACAAGTCCAATTTGTGCTATCCACACACTCATGGAAGCATGGTCAAATTTCTACTGACCAGTCCTCTAAAGGAGGATGAGCCTTTTGCCACCTGCATCCATGCCAGAAGCCATGAACTGAGGAGAGTGGCACAGTGCCAGTTCTTCTAAGGCTATGTCACCACCTCACCTGCACTGGAGTATTGAGGGCTGAGAAGGGACAAGGCCAGCTTTTCTGTACCCACAGACATCAATATGGCTTCAGACAGGAGTCCAAATCAGGGAAATCTGCATGGGTTTGAGTGGTAACACAGCCACAAACATCAACAAAGCCATCAGAACCACTACACCACTCCTGACCCTCAGGAGTTGCACAGACCACAGGACTCAACATGGTCACAGGTAGTTAAACATGCCATTCCCATCAGTAGATCCATAACCCCTCCCCCCCACACACACTGAAATAACAAAGCCTGAGGATATCACTAAGGCAGTAGGCAGTGGCAGAGACTACATATGTCCATATGTATCTCAGGTGTCATTACAGCCCGTGGCTGCAGCATACACTAAAGATGAGAACAGGGCCTGTGCAGCATTATGGACCTCAGTGTTCCTTCAAGGAGATTCAATCCAGAAAATGAAGCTTTTGCTATCTTGGGCCTTCTTCATTGCTGAGACCCAGGGTGATTCCACTGCCAGGTGGCAGGTTTTGGGCCGTGTCTCCTTCTGTCTAAGCTCTAGGCTGTTGCGAATCATCCTGACA
This sequence comes from Uromys caudimaculatus, assembly GCA_028551405.1. Classification (NCBI taxonomy): domain Eukaryota; kingdom Metazoa; phylum Chordata; class Mammalia; order Rodentia; family Muridae; genus Uromys; species Uromys caudimaculatus. The sequence continues at coordinate 8,653 of JAPYYD010005605.1, read as the reverse complement.
TTACTGGGCAATGAGAACATGTCAACCTCAGCTCTATCTCACACCTGTCACAATCATCATATCTCCAACTGTCCCTATCTCCACAGTGTATTCACTGCTCCATTTTGCTACCTTTTCCACCTCTCCCCCATGCTTTTTCATCATAGAGGCTTCCCTTTCTAAACTTTAAGGCCAGAGTGGGACACTGGCTAACTTCTGCAGCCCTGGGATGCAAATACTTACATATAAGTACTTGTGTGCATCCCTATGTGTACCCAGAGAACCACCTCTGGTATTGCAACAAGGCAATAGAGCTTAAAGACTTGGTTAAGCTGCCTGGTCAGTGAATTCTAGGGATCTACCTGTCTCTAGCTACATATATCCAAGCATAAAACCATGTGCCACCACACTGGGAGCAATCTATGTGGCCTCTAGGGGCTCCCACTTGGGTCTTCAAACTTATAAAATGAGGACTTTGCTGACTGAGCAATCTCCCAGTCCAATATAAAAGGCTTTCATTTAGAGTATTTTTGTCAAACTTCTACAGTGTTCCAGACACTTCCTCTCTGCTTCCCTGAGTATCAACCTCTTAGATGCTTAGAATGCTGTTTCACTAGAATTGGTGAACTCATAGCACCTCTTTATTTAACATTAAGGAAGATCCACAGAGCATTCAGAGTTCCTGATATTTTGCCTAAGGACTTGTTTCTTGTTCAGGAATGTAGCTGGGATTTCTCTTTAGATTTTATTATATTGGCTTCTTAGTGTTTTCTTGGACTTGACATCTTCTTAGAGTCCAGTGTTTCAATAACTGACAAGGCTGGTATGTCCTAGCCTGGTAGTTCCAAAATGCTGAAATCTGACCATGAGTTTTCCTTATGATTAAGTGAAATTATTTCATGATTTTTGGAAAGAAGACCATAGTGGTAAAGAACCAGGCTCAGGTATCCTATCAAAGGTACATATACTTACTGTCACAGTGATATCACTTTTGATGTCACTTTGATAACATGACAATAAAATCTGTTGAATGAAAGATTATCCAGCATGTGTCACCTCCCATAGGGAAGGATGAAGACCTGAGTAACTTATTGCTCTCCAGGAAGAGACTGTTCCACTAATTCATTTACTCAGTTATGTATTTGCAGCTTTTAATTATGTATTTTTAGTATTTATTTCTTTGTTTATGTGTATACATGTGTAAAGGTATGTCATGCATATGAAAGTGCCTATGCAGGCCCAAAAAGGAGTTAGGCCTCTTGGAATTGTAGTTACAGTTGACCTGAACTGCAAAGCTGGAATGCTGAGCAGCAAACTGGGGTCCTCTGAGAGAGCAGCAAACATTGTGACGGCTTCTCTTCAGCCTCTCATTTGCATTCAAATTCAAAATTACCTTTTTTTGTTCAATTTTTTAATAAAAAAGAAATAATTTGGTTGGTGGTTCAGTATCTGAGAGTCCCATGGATCCAGGTTAGTTGACACTGTTGTTCGTGGAGTTCCTATACTCTTTGGGACCACAATCCTTCATCCCAAAGCCCCATCTACTGTTTGGCTGTGGGTATCTGCATCTGCCTGAGTCAGCTGCTGGGTGGAGCCTCTTAGAGGACAGCCTTGCTAGACGTTTGTCTGCAAGCATACCAGAATATAATTAATAGTGTGAGGGATTGGTGCTTGCCCGGGGGATGGTTCTCAAGTTGAACCGGCTATCCGTCTGCCATTCTCTCAGGCACTGCTCCAACCTTCATCCCTGCTTTTCTTGCATACAGCATAAATCTTTGCTGAAAATTTTGTGGGTGGGTTGGTCTCAGTCACTCCAATGGGATTCTTGCCTGGTTTCAGGAGGTGGCCTTTTCAGGATCCATATACCCAGGGCTAAGGTCACCTCCGTTGATTCTTGGGTACATTCCTTATCCCAGCTCTTGTCTCATCCTGGACCTACCCCTCACCTCCCCAGTCCCATTAGTTACAAATCTCCATTCATTCTCATGGCCATCTGACCATCTCTCATGTTTCTCCCCACACCTGATCCTGAACACCCACATTCCCTTCCATATCCCCCTTCATACCCAGTTCTCTCCTTCCATCTGCCTCTTATGACAATTTTAGTTCCCCTTATAAGTGAGATTGAATGCATCCTAGCTTGTACCCACCTTCTTATTTAGCTTCTTTGAGTCTGTGGATTTTAGCATGGGTATCCTGTATTTTATGGCTAATATCCTCTTAGAAGTTCACAGGAAGACCAAAAAAGTCAACTAACCTGGACCTTTGGGGCTCTCAGAGACTGAACAACTAACCAAAGAACATATGTGGGTTGGACCCAAGCTTTCCCACATATATGTAGCAGAAGTGAAGCTTGGCTTTCATGTGGGTACAGAACAAATGGAACTGGGGCTATCTCAAGAGTTGTTGCTTGTACATGGGATATTTTCCCTTAGCAGGGCTGCTTTGTCTGGCTTCAATGGTAGAGGATGTGCCTAGTTTTCCAGACTTGATATGCCATGGTCAGTAGATACCCAGGGCTCCCCCACCTGCTCAGATGAGAAGAGGAGGTGGATGAGGGAAATAATTATGGAAGGGGTGACCACGAGGAGGATAGTAAGAAGGGTGTAAAGTGAATCAATAAAAATAATTAATTTATTGATTGATTAAAAATTGTAGAAAAAAGAATTAATTTCTAGGAACCCAGCTGTACAAAATATGGAAGTAGTAAGACATGGTTAATGTTTGTCCCATGTCTATATGAAACTTTATGATCTCAGAAAATACATATAAGATTGTACAGAACTTTTTCCCTAATTACATTATACAATGGGTGATAAGAACAAGTCCATAATTACAAGGAACTGAAGTAACAAAGTGTATATATTTTTACTCCAGTGGGAAAAAGAGCAATAAATTTGCAAATGGAACTAGAGAAATTATTTAATCAGTAATACTTCCTTTCCAAGTAGGAGGAGCAGAATTTGATTCCAGAAATGCATGGGAAAAGTTGGTATGATGACACAAACTTGAGATTCCAACAGTTTGAGGATGATGGAGATAGGAGAACCCTAAACTTAGCATCTAGTCAACTTAGCCCATTCGAAAAATTTCAGACAAGAGAGAGATCCTATTTTCTCAAAATTAAAATGAATAGGGTCTGAATAATAACATCCAAGATTGACATATGGGAGTCACATGCATATTCATACACATATATACCTCTATCCGCATGTGCAACTTCACACACAAAGCATGCAATATATGTCCACAAAATATTAACAAAGACAATTAATTATAATTTGGATTTTTAATCTCAAACAAATAATGGTTATTAAGCCTGTGTTGTTAATACTGACTTTCTTGCAAAAAGTTAATTCTAGAAATTTCAATGATAGAAACGTGAAGCAAACGCTGCCTCAGCCAGGATCCCAAGAACAGTGTTAACAGTTGTAAATCAAGTTGATAGATGTTACTCTAACAGAGTGTGGTGAAAATGGGATTTTACCTATGTAATCTTCCTCACAATACCCTAACTCCATTGTATTCTGAAAAAAGATAACAGACTTTCCCAGAGAGGGTCATACTACAAAGCACTCCTGATCAGGAAAACTCAAAGCTATCAAGCCATCAAAAACAAAGTCAAAGAAATCGTCTCAAATCAAAGAATTGTAAGGGGACATGAAGACTGCATGCCAAGTGACACACTAGATGGAATCTTGTACAAAGTTAAACATGTGATTAAAAGTATGAACTTAACTTCTAAAAGCTTAGTACGTTGGTTCCATAACAATGAGAAGTTAAAAGGAAGAAGATAAGATAAGGATTGTGTGAGAACTTCTTTTACCTATTTATTTGCATGTAAATGTAAAACTGTTCTTATTCATTTTAACTCATTAAACATATTAAGTTTTAACTACCATTTTTTATTAATAAGAATAGAGAAAAAGCAAAGCAAAATAACTGAGTAAGAGAAACTCATATCTGTGGAAATTTCTAGCCTCAAGTTTACATGCTACTCAATTTTGAAAATTAATAAATCAATTATCTCCCTGAAGAAAATAAAAGCAGATCAGCCCAATCCAACGGTTCAGCAGTCAAAAGTGATTGCCATGTAATGTTGAGCAAGGACCTGTGTCTACTCCTATATCCCACATAAATGGATGTCACTAAACTATCTTCTGACCTACATATGTGTGCCATAGCACCGATGAGCTCACACGTCTCACACAAACACAGTGTTGTTATAATTATTACTATTAGTAGTAATAGTAGTAGTAAATTAAATTAATAGTAAATTAGTAGTAGCAGTAGTAGGAGGAGTAAAGTAAAGCAAGCAAATTAAACTATATATAGACAAAAAGAAATTATGAAGGATATTATTGAAAGGAAATACTTGATACTAAGAGAAGTCAAGGAGGAAGTAAGTTGATTCAGTAGATAAAGCAGCTTGCTCACAACTTTAGTTACCTGTGTTACATCCCTGGGATCCATATGATATAAGGACAGAACTGATTCCTGAAAGTTGTACCCTACATCCATTCACAATTCAAGCTGTTTACAAACACACACACACACACACACACACACACACACACACACACACACACACACACACACACACGTGCGTGCCCGAGCATTCCTTTATGGTGGGGTATCAAACCTTCACAGAACAAGGGCCTCCCATCCCATTGATGCCAGATAAGGACATCCTCTGGTACATACGCAAATGGAGCATGGGTTTGTTTGGTGGTTTAATCCCTAGGAGCTCTGGGGGGAGGGGGGTGTCTGGTTGATTGATATTGTTGCTCTTCTAGTGGGGTTGTAAACCCCTTCAGCTCCTTTAGTCCTTTCCCTAACTTCTCCATTGGGGTCCCAGTGCTCAGTCCAAAGGTTGGCCGCAAGTACCTGCATTTGTTTTGGTCAGGTTCTGGCAGACCCTCTCATGAGACAGCTCTATCAGGCTCCTGTCAGCAAGCAATTCTTGACATCGGCAATACAGACTGGGTTTGGTGTCTTTAGAAGGGATGGATCCCCAGGTGGAGCAGTCTCTGGATGGCCTTTCCTTCAGTCTCTGCTCCATTCTTTGTCCCTGTATTTCCTTTAGACAGGAGCAATTCTGGGTTGAAGTTTTTTTGAAAGGTGGGTGGCTCCATCCCTCAACCGGGGACCATGCCTAATCTCTGTATATGGTCTTGACAGGATCTCTCTCCCCTTTGTGGGATATTTCAGCTCATGTCATCCTCGTGGGAACTTGGGAGGCTCTTTTTTTCCTGGAATCTGGGACTTTCTGGTTGCTACCCCCCCAGCTCCCCATCCCCAATTGCTACATACCTCTGTTCAATTTCCTGACCCATTGTACATCTCCTCCATCTCCTCCCATACCTGATTCGTCCCCTCTTTTTTCCCACCCCTTCTTCTCTTCCTCCAAAGTCCCTCCCACCCTCTACTTTCCTTGATTATTTTGTTATCCCTTCTAAGTACCACTGAAACCTCTATTCTTTGGTCTTCCTTCCTCTTAAGCTTCATGTGGTCGATGAGTTATATCGTGGGTATTCCACAATTTTTGCCAAATACTCACTTATCAGTGAGTACATACCATGTGTGGTCTTTCATGACTGAGTTACCTCACTCAAGATGATATTTTCTAGATCCATCCATTTGCCTGCGAATTTTATGAAGTCAATGTTTTTAATAGCCATGTAGTATCCCATTGTGTAAATGTACCACATTTTCTGTATCCATCCTCTGTTGAGGGACATCTGGGTTAGTTCCAGCTTCTGGTTATTATAAATATGGCTGTTATGAACATGGTGTAGCATTTGTCCTTGTCATATGTTGGAGTATCTTCTGGGTATATGTCCAGGAGTGGTATAGCTGCATCCTCAGGTAGTACTATTTCCAATTTTCTGAGGAAACACCAGACTAATTTCCAGGGTGGTTGTACCAGCTTGCAATCCCACTAGCAATGGAAGACTGTTCCTCTTTTTCTACATTCTCACCTGCTGTCACCTGAGGTTTTGATCTTAGCCATTCTGAGTGATGTGAGGTGGAATCTCAGGGTCATTTTTATTTGCATTTCCCTGATGACTAAGGATGTTGAATATTTCTTTAGGTGCTTCTCGGCCATTCGAGTTTCCTCAGTTGAGAATTTTCTGTTTGGCCCTGTTCCCCATTTTTAATAGGGTTATTTGGTTCTCTGGAGTCTAACTTCTTGAGTTTTGTATATATTGGATATTAACTCTCACTATGGGGAAACAGGTACTATTCCAGTGCTCATGAGTGAGTGACAGGTGGATCACTGGGGCTTACAGGCCTGTCAGTCTGGCCTACTAGGAGTGTGCCATACCAATGATAGACCTTGTTTCAAAAAGCAGGTGGATTACTCCTGAGGATAACAGCTAAAGCATGAGTACCCCTACACACATTTATACCAACACACATGAATATGCATGTTTACAGAAGCACACACAGGTCTATGGATGATGGCCCAAGATGTTTTAGAGTTTGAAGAAGCCTTGATAGTGCTTAAAAGGAGACAAAATGATTAAACAGAACACCTTAACTTTAGCCTAGTTAGTCCTTCTCCTGGGGCGCTGTGTTCTCTGGTAAGCCTAAAAATGCAATAACTATTTTGCTGATTAAGGAAGAGTTAATTGTGTGGTTGCCGAAAGGCAGGCATTATTGAATCTACTCTTTTCTTTTCTATTAAAAACCTTTTAAACAATGTTGGAATAGAAAGTGAGAATGGCATCCGAGTCTAGCTACTTATTGCATGGTTAATGAGTTGTCCTCCATAGAATCTGTATGTAGTTGTTTATAGCAAGGAAGAACAGATCACATGTTCTTTTTTATCTTATTTTAAACATGAAAAATTTTGAGTATTGGATACATACCTAGGGAAGAATTACTAAATGCATGAGATTAGAATCTTAAAGAATCAAGGCCTTCTTTCTCTGAGTTGTTGAAGACATATCAGAAACTAGCTATCTTCCTTGTAATAAAAGCAGTGAAGTAAATGGACTAATTTTTGATTCATAGGGCTCTTAAAATAAAATCAACTGAGAAGACTGGGGGTACAGCCTGAGGAAATACTCTGTGTGAGTTCATGATTCACTGGACAATTAATGGAACTTCTAAAGAGCAGCAAGTTAAAACCAGAATTTTTAAAACCTGAATATCTTACAATCTCCAGTTGTAAAGGTTTTAAATCATGATTTTAGAAATATGTAATGTTTCTTTTTTTCTCCACTTTTACTTCCTATTTCCCCCATCAGGCTTTTGATTTGTTTTAATAGCACACAGGCCCAATCCTATAGTCTTATAAATACTAAATATGTTCCACACACAGATATCTTTCTTAACAAGTCAGGTTTGGACACAGGGACAAGGCCAACATTTCCAAATCTTTTTGACATGCAAAGTCAGCCCCTGAACTTGTCTCCTAATTGATTTGAGACACATAAGGAAGGCATGCCTCTGGTATAGAGACCACATTGTTCATTTAATATTCAAGAGTAGAGTGCTTATAAACACAAATACTGTTTTAAATAAGACACTTCCAGTAATGGAAAGTACTGCTTAGAAAACCAAACACATTAACCTCATGTCATCAGAATTTCTCATGTCTATCAGTTCAATAACTTTGACAAGTTCTATTGATTTATAAATGCAGTGGAAATTATGTAATTTACTAGAATTAATGGAGAAAAATTTATCAAAGCAGAACTCATAAATGTGTAGAATATTTTGAACATATTATAATTTTAAACACAAAAATATACTTGTATGTGGGGCTGGAGAGATGGCTCAGCAGTTAAAAGACGTGGATGCTCTTCCAGAGGACATGAGTTTAATTCCTAGCACCTTCATAGCAGCTGAAAACTGTCTTTAATTCCTGTTACAAGGGATCTGATAGCCTTATAGAAACATACATGCAGGCAAAACATTAATGAATATAAAAAAAGTAAAAGTGTGTGTGTGTGTGTGTGTGTGTGTGTGTGTGTGTTTGTGTGTGTGTGTGTGTGTGTGCATACCTCCTGCATGATGTCTACATGTTGACAATGGAATGTCTTTCTTTATGGCTCTCCACCTTAGTTTTTGAGACAGGGTATCTCACTGAAGCTAGAGTTTATCAATTGGGTGAATGGGGCAGTGAGCCCATAGGATTAGTATGCTTATGCCCCCTTTTGTTCAGAAGTTTTCCTTGACATCCAGCTTTTATGTAGATTCTGGGGATTTGAGCTCAAGTCCTCATGCTGATGAAGCAAGTACTTTACCCACTTAGCCATTTACTTGGCTCCAAAATACATTTTATTACCATTGGCTTAAAGGTGGAATGTTGAGGCTCAAAAATTATATAACTGAACTTAAATTCTGGATCTCCTTTAATGAAGGAGGCTTAAATGAATGAGCTTGGGTAGCATAATCTATCTGTATGAGTTTTGATTACAAAGCATGTATAAGAAATAGGAAGATGCTCAGTCAGTAGAGCCCTTCCTTTGCAAGAGGTACCAGACTTTGACACTGCAACACCTTATAAAAGTCTGTTGCAGAGACATATGCCTGGGGGAGAGGGAGCAAGAGGATCTGAGGAGGCCTGGGGGCCAGCTCCAGGTTCAGTGACATATTCTGCCTCCAAAAAGGGTTGGAGAAGTGATTGAAGAAGATAACTGATGTTGACTTCTGGCTTTAA
>JAPYYD010005604.1:0-11964 GCA_028551405.1 Uromys caudimaculatus | reverse complement strand
GGCCTTTCCAGGCTCCTGGGAGGGCACCCCTCTCCGGTGCTCGTTGGCTGCCGACTCCTGGTGGCCCAGGCAGAGGTTTCCCTAATTTTTAATTTTAATTTATTTTTAAAAAATTGTCTATTGGCCACTTGTAGTTCATATTTTTAAAATTTTATTTTGTTTTTTTATCACACATATGTGTGTCTGCATGTGGGTATGTGTTTGTGAGGGCACCTGGAGGCCAGAGAGACTGTTAAGTCCTCTGCAGCTGGAGTTTCAGGCAGTCATGAGATGTGGGTGCTGGGAACTGAACTCGGGTGTTCTGATGGAGCAGTCCAGGCTCTTAACCTCTGAGCCATCTCTCCAGTCCTAATTTCTCTTTTTTGTACTAGTGGAGTGACTGAAAACTTTCAGGATATCTTTCTGTGTGTCACTTCATGGGTTTCTGAGAACAGTGAGAACCATGGGACTCAGCCTTCCAGCTCTAAGGGAGAGGAAGCTCTGGGTGAAGTGCTGCTCACGGGGTCGGTATGATTGGATGAGTAGTCACAGCCCAACTTTTGCCTTCCTAGAAGTGGGTTACTTAGTGAACGGCAGTATTTGATCCATCCCTTGCCTCACTGTTTATAAAGATGGCTCCTTTCTGCATATTCCCAGGACAGCAATGACATACAACGTCATTGATCCATCCCTTGCCTCACTGTTTATAAAGATGGCTCCTTTCTGCATATTCCCAGGACAACAATGAATGACAAACAGCAGCTACTTATAGTGTTTGTGAACAGTTTGTGTCACCGACTAGCAATGTTCTTTTTGGTAGAGATGGTGTCATAGTGGCAGCTTCTTATTGTTAGTTTGTTCTTATTCATTTTTAAGGTTAGCATATAAGATGGCTTTTGGACAACATTTTGATAGTGTGTAGCTATACTTTGTTCTAATTCATCCATCTTTCTAACCCCCTTCCCCCCGCCCCCCCTCCCCACTTCTGCCCCACACCATACCTGTCTTTCTGGACTACTTCCTCTTCCCAGAAGATCTCCCCTCCCCCCTGCTTACTTTTATGTCATATTTTGATCTATGTTTTTTGAGTTTGGCACTTTACCTTTTTAATTCAAAGCCCCCGCAACGATCATGATCTGCTTCCTTAGATATCTCCTCAGTGCTCTGCGGGCTTTGTCTTGAATGCTTTCTTGTTGTTGTGATAAAGCACCATGACCAAGACAACTCACGAAGGAAAGCATTTCATTTAGGACTCAGTTTCAGAGGGTTAGAGTCCATGACCATCGTGGTAGGGAACATGGCAGGAGGTAGGCATGGCGCTGAAGCAGTAGCTGAGAGTTCACATCTTGAGACACAACCAGGAGAGAGAGAGAGAGATGGGGGGGGGGGGAGAAGAGACTGACTCAGTCTTTTGAAACCTCACTGCCTGCCCCTAGTGACAACTGGGGACCAAGTATTCAAACACATGAGCCCGCAGAGGCTATTCTCATTCTAATCATCACAGGCTTCAAGTTATAGCAACATCAACAACAAAACAAGCTGAGTTTTGTGGGAGAACCTATGAGCAGGGCCATGGCTCAGCATCAGGAACACAGCACCCTCAGAGTTGCTGCCAGTCCTTGAGTCTCTTGTTTCCTTCCTGTAAGGCTGTGTTGCTTCCTGTATCTTTATTCTGAATTCCTTGGGTAGAAGATTTTGGTCTGTGGTGAGGCATGGTGGGAGTGGGTGTCATTCTGTTTAAACATGGCAGCTGCCACTGGAAGACTAAGGATAATGGGGAGGAGTGAGTCTTCAGGGAAGGTAGTAGATGGATTTAATCATATGAACTACAGTCTGGCTGTATTGTAAAATAGATGCTGGAATTTCCCCTCTTGGCTGATGTTTGAAGGGAAAATCATATTGCTCTTTTCTGGCTGCTTAAAGGCCTTGTTTTAGTCAAGGTTCTCTAGAGAAGCAGAACTGATAGAATGACTATCTTATTTATCTATTATCTATCTATCATCTATCTATCTATCATCTATCTAGCTGTCTGCCTGTCTATCTATATCTATCTATCTATCTATCTATCTATCTATCTATCTATCTATCTATCTATCTCTATCTATCTATTATCTATCTATCTACATTATCTATCTACCTATCTATGATCTACCTATTTATTTTTAATCTACCAATCAATCATCAATCTATCATCTATCTATCATCTATTTATCTATCATCTATTTACCAATCTGCCATCTATTTATCAATCATCTATTAATCATTTATCTATCTATCTATCTATCTATCTATCTATCTATCTATCTATCATCTATCTAAGGGATTACTAGAGTAGCTTACAGGTAACAGCCTGACTATTCCAACAGTGGCTGCCTCTCAGTGGAAAGTCCAAGAATGTAGTAGTTGTTCAGTCAGTAGGCTGGAAGTCTCAGCTGGTCTTTAGTATAAACAAGAAGAGGTAAACAGTGAAGGAACAAACTTGCCAGTGAGAGTGAGAGCAAGCAGGCAGAAAGCAAGAACTTTCTTTCTCTATGTCCTTTATATAAGCTGCCACCAGAAGGTGTGTCCCAGATTTAAGGTGGATCTTCTCATCTCAAAAGATCTGGATTTAGGGTGGGTCTTACCATTTAAAATAATTTAATCAGAAAAAAAATCCCAAAAGTATACCTAGCCTCTTGGGTTTTAGTTAACACCAGATATAGTTGGATTGACAGCCAATAACAGCCATCATATTCCTACAAGGGGTCATGGTGATTTTTCTTCCTTTTCTTTATATGAATCCCCTTTCTCCTTTTTAAAGTAGAAAAATTTCATTTTTTGAGAAGTTTGTAGTGAATACAATATTTATCTCATTTCCGCCCCATGCTCTCCAACTCTTCCTGTGCCTCCACACTTATTTTTACACTAACTAGTAACCTCTTTTTCTTTAATTATTAGTTATACATGCCCATATACATAAACCTTTAATCTGCCGAGTCCATTTGTTGCTGCTCATATGTGTGCTTTAGGGCTGACCTCTCTGGCTTCTCCATCCTGCTGAACCTTCTAATAAACACCCTTCACTGTCCTTTCCCTTGGTGACTTCTTATTCTACATGTAGAAGTACATGCATGTGTGAGTGTGTTCTGAAGGCTGTTGAACTCGGTGTTCAGTCACATTACAATAATAGATGGGCAGAGAGTACCTACTGGGAAAGCAGGGAGAGAGAACGGTTTGCAGTGACACAGAGGGAAGGCATGGATCAGGGAGGAAAGCATGCTTCATGCCCTATGTATTTTCCTTGCGTTCAGATGCAAGGCTGTGGTGTTAGCCTCATAAAGTGTAGCTGCTGGTGCGAGCTGTAGGAACTGTAGAGGTTCTGTGGTAGAGTTTGCATTACTTACTCCTGAAGTAGCAGTGTGGCTGGGGATGGGATACTGTGGCCTGTTGTGACAGGCTGTTGTGGATGGAGTCCTTGTAGGCATGCTCTTCCCACTATGGTGGTATCCTGTCAAACTGTGGGCCAAAACAAGTCCTTTCTTAGGTTGCTAATGACAGACACAGGACCAGAGCAATGAGACAAGAAGTGGATCACCTTTCTGTTCTAACTTTATCCCAAGCATCATGGGATATCTTTCTCAACAGACCACCACATAGATATCTTGCTGTATTTAAGTCTTATAAGTCCTGGTGGTAACACCAGGAATTGCAGATCTGATCCTTGGAAATATTAGATAGCATGTAATATTTTAAATCAGGTTACCCAAATGTGCCCCATGTTACCTTTGTGAGTATGTTTTGTGTGACATGGTATAAAATTGTGAAAATATAACTATAGTCACAGGGATTCCCACTGTGTCCCAGAAAGAACTGAAGACCTTCAATGACTAAAGAAAATGAAGTCAGAGGAAAATAAGGGTATGAGAAATTTGATGAAGTAATGTGACCATATAAAGCACTCAGATATGGCCCCCGAAGCATGCCTATGAGCTTCTTATCCTTCAAACTGCAGGAATAAGCAAGATATAAGAAGATTAAGCATAAGCCAGAGGTCTAGAAAAGCACAGTTTTTCTTGCTATAGGATTGCTGACAAGTTTTTCTTGCGGGTTTTCAGTAGGAGGCCCAGTGTGGTGTAGAAAATAACACCCTCAAAGACATTCATCTAGAATATATAATAATATATAACTGAGTTTTTCAAAGTTGTTTCTTACAGTAATTTTCAATGTAGGTCAAGAGGATAGTGAAAGCACCAGTTTAGTAAAAACTTATATTAGGAGTAAAATGGTTCACGTTTCCTCTTCAAGTGTCTGGCAGGTTTTAAAAGTTACATTTAAGATGAAATGAAAGACTGGGTGGCATGTTTCTGCAAACTCTGTGCATTTTTCCAGCCAAATTATTTCTTGCAGACAAGTAAGAGTTGCTATCAATAGCTACAGGCTAGCTTCAAGTTTGATGTCTGTCTTCAGACACATAGCTCTATAGCATCAACCAAGTTATCACTGAACGACAGTGCCCCCAGGTTAGAGGAGGGGTGGGCATCCTTCAAAACATCAGAGAAATCTGATCAAGACCCATGTTTAGGGGTTGGAGAGATGGCTCAGCGGTTAAGAACATTGACTGCTCTTCCAAAGGTCCTGAGTTCAATTTCTGACAACCACATGGTGGCTCACAACCATCTGTAATAGGATCTGATGCCCTCTTCTGGTATGTTTAAAAACAGTTACAGTGTACTCATAAATATAATAAATAAATCTTTAAAAAAAACCCACACACTTTAAAAAAAAAAAAAAAAGACCCATCCTTTGACAGAGGGCTGGCCCACCTGTGCATACAGGTAGCTCATAGCAGTCCCTTCGCAACACTTAAGTTTCCCTTAGAAGGCAATCCTGGGTCTGTTCTAGTGTACAAATAGATAAATGGCCAAACCTCTAAAGTTTAAAACTCATATGAGCTAGGGAGATGTTTAATCAGATTCTTTCACTGTGGGCTTTGCTGAGGTCCTACTCTGTACCAAGAGTCCCCAACAGAGAGAGAGAGAGAGAGAGAGAGAGAGAGAGAGAGAGAGAGATCTTGCCTTCTATGGAGTTAGTTGCTTTCTAGTGAGTGGAAGATGCTGAAAAAGACACAAATGATTGAATAAGTAAAAAGATTTAAGTTGTGCCAAGTGTGGACAGATGGACAGGATGCCCAAAGAAGCCATTGCATGTGGAGAGGAGGACTGGCCATCTTCAATATGGAGAGATAAAGATGTTCCGATCTACATGAGATGCTGACCTTGCAAAGTCCCAGGCAAAGATCCTTCCAGATAGAAGCTAAGGCAGCTGGGATTGAAGGGACTGGGAAAAGAATCCAGGGAGAAAACGGTGAGAGCATAAGATGAATCAGTGAGAAGACTTGGTGAGCCATGAGGCAGTCTTGGTTGCTTTTGAAAGTTAGACATTTGTATTCTTACAGTGATGTAGCTGTCAGGGGTCTCTTGAAGTGGTTCAGTGAGTGAGTTCATTGTCTAGGTTGGTTAGTACAAAAACTTAAAATGAAAAGCTGGAAGTAATATTTAATAGCAAGTATATTACATCTCAAATGTGACATTGTTAAGGGAAAGGGTCACAGCTCAGTGATCAACGTGGGCACATTCCCAGATGTTGCATAAGAAATGATTTGATAATTATAAAAAATAGTTGGGCCAAGCATAGTGGTGCATGCCTGTAATTCTAGCACTTGTGGAGTGTGAGCGAGGAGAATTTTGAGTTCAAGGCTAACCTACATAGCAAGATCTATCTCAGACAAACAAGCAGAGGCAGTCTAAACAATTCCTGTGCCCCAGAAGAGATCACTAGTCTTCCTGATGGCTGACCTCTAGCACGGTATGTTTATTATTACTTTAGTGTTTGATAGTATCAGTGTTTCGTTCTGATGCTTCCTTGTATGTGAAAGTCTGTGTGAACGAGAAATTGTACCTTTTAAAAAAATGTGCATGGAAGTTTTACCTGCATGTATGTCTGTGTGATGTGTGCCCTTCCTGATCCATCATCCCCTGATGTATGGGTGCTGGGATTTGAATCAGGTTCCTCTGGAAGAGTAGCCAATGCACTTAACCACTGAGCCACTTGTCCAGTCCATCACTCCCTTATTTTTTTTTTTAACTGCATGTATGTCTATGTGAAGGTGTCAGATCTCTTGGTACAGATGGGTGTGAGCTGCCATGCGGGAGCTGGGAATTGAACCAGGGTCCTCTGAAAGAACAGCCAGTAACCACTGAGTCATCTCTCCAGCAAGAAAGCCCATCTTTTACTTTGTGTTCATTGTTGTTTTATGTGGGGTTTCAGCCATACTACAAGAGGTATGAAATCAGGGACAAGTTAAAATTAAGATGAGATGTGGGGAGAGAATTGCTGAAAAAGACCCACTTTTTCCCAGTGGCAGTTCCTACCCGTCTTGATTATTGATGGCGATAAAGCAAAGGATAAAGAATTAGATGCATAACCTAAAGCTGGCATTGTGGAAATTTCTGGTTTCTTTGGAAACACAGTTGTGTCATGTGATGTTTTTCTGGAAGCTGTCTTGTGAGAGGATGTTTTGCTGAAGCAGATACATGAGAGGATGTTTTGCTGAAGCAGACATGTGAGAGTGCATATGATGTTTCACAGGATTGGACACTTGAAGGAGCACGTGATGTTTAGAAAGAATATAAAGACAGCTCCACAGACAATGAGAAGACGCTCTTGCATTACTATACCTTGTAATGCTTCGATGGTCTTCACTTCTTAGAGAGAAATTCACCAAAGAACTTCTTGTGGTATTCTGGCTGATTCATGCCAATTTGGTGGAGACTTGAGGTTTCTGCTGGATCGAGCCACTGTTACTGATTCATGTTTGGTGTTTGCTATTGGGCTGCACTGCTGACATCCTGACAATGGAGTTTGGAATCACCCCAAAAAACTACTTCTAAACAGGTCCACAACCCCCTTTTCCAGTTATCCTTATTTCTCTGCTACCTTTGGTGGGTGGGTTAAAGGGAGGTTAAAGTATTTAAGAACCCTAAATAAAGTAGGTTTTGAAAAATCTAAGCCTACATAAAAGAGGTAAGAGTGGACGTGATCCAAACACAGAGAGGCACACAGAGACACTGGTGGTATGGATGGGAACCTCAGTGTTTGAGTCTCTGCCAATTACAAATCTCTTTTCATCAAGGATTTCTAGAGAAATCTGTGACTGGACACAAGTTGATCAAAACACATGTTCTAAGTCTCAAGGAGATCTGTTGGACTGCTGAATGGTTTCCTTTACCCAGCTGTCATGATGGTTCCATGTTCATGGTGACAATTATGAGATGGAGGAGCATGCCTAAGGAGCTGAAGAGAAATGACAGGACAGGCAGACATAGCCCTGCTAACATTAGGCTTTACACAGAGATAAAGAGAGAAAGAGAGAGAATTATATGAATAATCTTGACACTTAATGCTTTATTTTCCTTCCAAAGGAACTGTCACTTCTTTCTGTATGCAACTGGCTTCAGAAATCCTTGTAACCAAATGCAATGAGCTCACATCTTGGTTAAGTGCAAAGTCAAAATAAGCAAAGCCAAGAAATGAAAGAGCCTTCCTTGAACAAAGGAATCACAGGGTTTTATTTGGGGGAGCTAATATATTTATTTAGAAAAGAATTTTAGAGGTGAATCCATTCCTGAGCATGCTCAGCTCAAGGTCAGAGTTCAAAAAGGAAAGTTAAGATGGGGAGGAACAATTTTGGACATGTTTCTCTCCAGGTTGTAACACTGTTCACTGGATAAACGGGAGGACAGGAACACTCACGGGCATGGCTCAGCTTGCAGATGGTTAGCCACTGAAGCTTTGTTAACATAGGAGTTTGCCTCTAAAGGCACCAATTTTATTTAGTGAATATACCCTTATAGTTTCCCCAACATACATGGAAACAAGTTCACTGCTTTCTTTTTGCCACGACTATTTTGTTTAACAAACACTTCTCAACTAGTATTAAACAAAGAGAATCTTCATTCAAGATCAATTAGTGGCCACTGATGCCAAAAAAGAGCAGCTACCATGCTGATGTTGGATTAGAGTTGTCTGTGCCAACCAATATCTTCAGAAACGTCCAAACCCTTGCCATTGCATCAAATCTCTTCTATGAGTGGTGGGTAAAAACCCCATTGATCACTGACCTGGGAGAGCTGGCTGAGATTTTGGCAAGATGGCAGAACTGAGATGCTAGTGATACCGTTCAGTATGTTCTGTATACTCCTCAAACGCTGCTGATTGAGAATTCTCCCTCAGTCTTTCCTGTGCTCAGAGATGGCTAACTAGAGACAGCCACTGTCGTAACATACTCCAGACTAGAATCATCCCTAATCCTGGAGCCGGGCTCTTGTGGCATTGAAGCAATAGAAATGAGACCAAGCCAAGTCAGGACGGACTCCTTTCCTGGGATGATGACACAGCTCAGAGATGATCTTTTCTATGAAGGAAACATCTCTACCAACCACTGTCAAGTTACATTAGCCACGGGCACAGTTTCAAAAGATATTTTTCTTCTTGTGTGCAAACATCCTGGTCTTGAGGTTTGAGCAGCCAAGTGAACCTGGGAACCATTGAAGTTATCTTATAGCTAGCATCATTGTCTTACATAAGTGACCTGGTTTGCTGCCTTGGTCTGGGCCTGTGATGAAGCTGACAAGACTGTACCTACTTGAGTTGTTAAGAAAGCACAAGGATGGTGTGAAAAACGCATGTTAGCTTCAATAGGCCAGAGGCCAACCTAATCCTGCACTATAGTCATGAACAAAATAAAAGCTATCAACGTGTCTTCATGCAGAGCTGAATAGTTTGACATAAAAATTAAGGCAGTGGAGAAGACAGGTCCAACATGAAGATGGAGGTGTTAACTCGGCACCCCATTTTCGCCACTCACCAGCCGTCTGCAGAGGCTAAGTGAGAAGTCATTGGCTTTTAGCAAAGCAGCCTTCAGCTCCCTGCAGTGTAGCCACAGCATGCAGCAGGGAATCCATCATCTAAAACAAAGTTAGTGGGGAGCTAATAAGGAGTTGCCCCACTGTGTGATGTCCAGCATTAATCCAGCTAAAAGAGAGTCCT
Source organism: Uromys caudimaculatus (assembly GCA_028551405.1). Classification (NCBI taxonomy): domain Eukaryota; kingdom Metazoa; phylum Chordata; class Mammalia; order Rodentia; family Muridae; genus Uromys; species Uromys caudimaculatus. The sequence goes on along the minus strand of JAPYYD010005604.1, from coordinate 2,898 downwards.
GTGATTTTGCCCTGACAGAATGTCTGACAGCTGAGTTGATTCAGGGACCACCAGAGACATCTCATAGCAACAATTCTCCCATGTCTGTTTACTCTCTATATTTCAAGGGACTTGGGGCATACTAAGAGTCATTTGTATGAGTATTGAGATTAGATTGTACCCTGCTCCAAGTTACTTGGTATTGTATAAAACTGGTTATTTTAGGCTGCATCTTGTCTTGGAAAACCTATTTTACAAGCAGCATTTGAATCCATTTGAGAAAACACAGACAGGCTCATTCTGTGCCTTGTGTACATAGGCAACAACATCTGGCCATCAGCACTCATAAGATTCAATTGATAAATAACCTGTTCATAAAAAAAAAGGTGACACCCTATGTGTTATTAAAGTAAACCGGGACTGTATGTTAAAATCCCACCAGTAAAACTAGCCCTGAGGACTTACCCAACACACGAGGCCAAAAAAGGGTTCAGCTTGCTCACTTGGACCCCATCGACAGGTTATACTGTGACAGTGATGGCCCCTACCAACCTTATGTGTGTTAGAGAACTAACTGAGACAAACACCCAAGTGTCCCAGGGGTTTCAGCTCAGCTTGGTCCTCACTGCTAACATGGGGTGCTCAGCCATCCATCCACCCATCTACTTGTTTGTCAGTCTGGACTTAGCATCTCCTCGTCTGTCTGCTCATTCTTCATTCTTTTGGACCTGACTTTAGCTCCAGTAGCCTTTAAGTTCTCATGTCTCACATGGACAGCTCAGTTTATCCCTGAGGCTCTACTCAGCTGTGATCCTGGGCTGTGGCTGGACTTTGACCAGCAACGCCCACTCAGATCCTTAAAAGCTTCCCTAGCCACCTGCAGTGACTTCCATACATCTGTTACTGTCCCTCCCCCTCCCCCAGGGAATCTTTGAACTCTACTGCAACCCCTTTAATTAATACTTTGTGGGTATTCTGTAGACACACACACACACACACACACACACACACACACACACACACACACACACACACACACACGCACACATTGTATATGTGATTTGATAGTTAACATTAATAATCCTAATTAGAATAAAAGAATCTGTGTTTACCACAGCCAGCTATCAAGGCAAATTGAGATTCCTGGCCAAATTGCAACCAACAGAACCAATGTAGTTTATGAATTTACTTATCATAAATAAATAAATTCCAATATTGTGGGAGGGTATAAGTGTATCTACCTATGATTTTTGATCTAGTGTACTCATAGCAGTGGCCATCTTGAATCCCATGGGTTTTATGTTTGTTTAGTCACAAGGGGCTCCCAGTCTGTCAACCTTTTGGTCATATCTGGTGATTTATGGCAGAACTGTTCAGCAAAGTACCTGGATGGAGGTGGAAGAAAACACGCATCATGTTAAAGTTAGTAAAGAGCTTGCCTGCCCTTTGTACTTCTGTAGTGGTCCCATTTGCCTCCTCTTTACCCTTCTCGTGGTCTTCAGAGGAACCAAAGATGTTTTACTGGACAACATTGTCCCTAGAGAATCACAGGCACCCTGTTTTTCTTTGACTTATTCCTCACTAATGGATACCCTCTTTGTAGCAAATGCTTAAATAAACTCACTCTTTCGGTTGATGCAGATACCCTGCCTTTCACCCTGGACAGGATCAGCAGAACCTGGTATGTGTGGAGGGTGGAGGGGTTGGGCCGATCGATGAGGAGTCTAGATAACACATCACTAGGGAACAACTAAGAGCAAGTGCCCTGTGCATCCTGATCAGAGATGGGACACTAAGCAAAGGGCTTTCTTCTTTCAAGAGTCTAAGTAGTATTTGAGATATAAAAATCAAAATCTGAGAGTTCTCCATACAGCTGTGTTTAAGGCAAACATCTGGCTGGAACGTAATACTAAATCAGTTTGTTGAAAGTTAGGTGTGGGAACAAACCTGGCATGGTGGAAAGAAGCCCCAGGTATCCTGGGCGCTGCGGCTCTGGGTGGGACAGGAGACACGAAAGAAGTGGCCACACGTCTTCCCACACAGTCCAATGGGCAGGTGGGGGCTGTGGGAAGCCTTTGCGGGCCCTGCCTGTGGGTGGGGGAGGGGGTCATTTTCGAGGAATGCGGCAGCCATCTCCCTGGGTTCTCTAGCCGGGGCACCACAGTCACCGCAGGGTGCCACAGACGGGCTAGCTGGAGCGCAACTGAGGACCAGTTTCAGTGGCTTGGGGCGCCAGGCTAGCTGCTTAGGCTTGGGAAAATGGGTACCCTCTGGGAGCACTGGGAAGCCCTCATCAAGAGATTAGATGCAGCTCTTTAATCGAGGACTAGATACCTCACTTCCCACATCGGGTCCAGATGAAGAGATAGTCCATAATTCTTTTTTTTTTTTTTTCTGACATATATATGTATGTGTATATATATGTGTGTGTGTGTATGAATGATATATGTGTGTGTATGTATATACATGTATATACATCATATATATATATATATATATATATATATATGATTTCCATTTTTCAAATTTCCTGTTGCTTTTCTGCTTTTTTAAATTCCCTTTCAGTATTTTCTTTGTTTTGCTTCTATATTCTACCATGAAAAAGAGTTAAGGCTTATACAAAAAATTTCTATACACCACCTATCTAGGCTCACTATGTTTACATTTTTTTCTCCAGTTAGTTAAGACATTCATTCATTCTTCTTTCCTTCCTTCCTTCCTTCCTTCCTTCCTTCCTTCCTTCCTTCCTTCCTTCCTTCCTTCCTTCCTTCTTTCCTTCCCCCTTTCCTTCTTTTTTCTCTTTTCTTTCAGCTATTGTCTGTCTGTCTGCATATTATTATCATAGATTTATCAGTCTATCATTTGTCACTGATCTACCATCTATCTATCTATCTATCTATCTATCTATCTATCTATCTA
>JAPYYD010005603.1:0-11964 GCA_028551405.1 Uromys caudimaculatus | reverse complement strand
CAGCCTGTGGGTCATGAACCATTTGGGGGTGTCACATACCAGATATCATGCATATCAAATATTTACATTATATTCATAACAGTAGAAAATTACAGTTATGAATTAGAAATGAAATGATTTTATGGTTGGGTTACCATATCATGAGGAATTCTATTAAAGTTTTACAGCAGAAGTAAGTTGGGAAGAACTTAAGTAGACAATTGACAAAATGAAAAGAATGCATACAAGATAGAAGTGAGCCGGCAGTGTCACACCTTTAACACCAGCATTCCGGAGGCAGAGACAGATGGATATCTGTGAGTTTGAAGTCAGATTCCTCTACAAAGTGAGTTCCAGGACACCCAAGGCTACACAAAGAAACCCTGTCTCAGTAAAACAAAACAGCAACAACAACAAAAGAAGTCAAAGTATCTTTATTTGAAGATATCATTCTATACATAAAAAGCTTTAAACACTCCAGAAGAAAACTCTTAGAACACATAAGAATATTCAGTTAAGTGCCAGGATAGAAAATAATTATAAAAAAACCAGTAGCCTTCCTATAGCCCAACAACAGCCATGTTGAGGAAGAATGATGGCAACAATAAAAATTGACAACTGCCATCAAAAATAACATATTGGAAGAAACTTAAATACTGTACCTTTGGGACCTGGGTTACCTCACTCAGGATGATATTTTCTAGTTCCTACCATTTGCCTGCAAAACTCACAATGTCCTCATTTTTACTCCGGTTCCATTTTGTAAATTAATCACATTTTCTGTAGCCATTTTTCATTTGAGGGACTTATGGGTTGTTTCCACTTTCTGACTATTACAAACAAGGCCACTATGAACATAGTGGAGCACATGTCTCTGTGGTATGGTGGGAAATCTTTTGGGTATATGCCCAAGAGTAATATAGCTGGGTCTTCAGGTAGATCTATTTCCAATTTTCTGAGGAAACACCACATTGACTTCCAGAGTGGTTGCACCAGTTTGCAATCCCACCGGCAGCGGAGGAATGTTCCTCTTTTCTCCTCATCCTCCCCAGCATCTGCAGTCACCTGAATTTTGGATCTTAGCCATTCTGATCGGTGTGTGGTAGAATCTCAGGGTCTTTTTGATTTGCATTTCCTTGATGACTAAGAATGTTGAGTATTTTTTAAGTGCTACATTGCCATTCGAGATTTCCTCTGTTGTGAATTTTTTATTTAGCTCTGTACTCCATTTTTTATTTGGGTTATTTGTTTTTACAGAGATTAGCTTCTTTATACATTTCAGATATGAACCCTGTATTAGATATGGGGTTAGTGAAGATTTTTCCCAATCTGTAGATTGCTGATTTGTTATGTTGACTGTGTCTTTTGCCTTACAGAACCTTTTCAGTTTTGTGAGGTCCCATTTATCAGTTCTTGATCTTAGAGCCTGAGCTATTGGAGTTCTGTCCAGGAAATTTCCCCCTGTACCAATGAGTTTGAGGTCCTTTCCCACATTCTCTTCTTTTGATTCAGTGTATCTGGTTGTATGTTAACATCCTTGATCCATGTGGACTTGAGCTTTGTGCACGGTTATAAATATGGATCTGTTTTCATTTTTCTACATACAGACTGCCATTTAGACCAGCACCATTTATTGAAGGTGCTTTCTTTTTTCCATTGTATGTTTTTGGCTTCTTTATCAAAGATCAAATGTCCACAGTTGTGTGGTTTTATTTCTGGACTTCAGTTCTATTCCATTGATCAACCTGTCTATCTCTGTTCCAACATCATGTGGTATTTATCACCATTTCTCTATAGTGATTTCCCAAAAAGTTCTTTTATTGTTAAGAATTATTTTTATTTTCTGTGGTTTTTGTTTTTCCATATGATATTAAGAATTACTCTTTCCATATCTGTGTGAAGAATTGTGTTTTAATTTTGATGGAGATTGCATTGAATCTGTAGATTACTTTTGGTAGGATGACCATTTTTACTATGTTAATCCTACCAATCAATGAGCATGGGAGATCTTTCCAACTTCTGAGGTCTTCTTCAATTTCTTTCTTGAAAGACTTGAAGTTCTTAACATAAAGATCTTTACTTGTTTTGTTAGAGTTATTCTAAGATACTTTTTATTACTTGTGACTATCATGAATGGTGTTGTTTCCCTATTTTCTTTCCCAGCCCACTAATCATGTGTATAAAGGAAGGCTACTGATTGTTTTAGTTAATTTTACATCCATCCACTTTGCTGAAGTTGTTTATAAGCTGTAGAATTTCTCTGGTAGAGTTTTGGGAGTTGCTTATGTATACTATTATATCATGTGGAAATAGTAATACCTTGACTTCTTTTCCAATTTTTGTCTCCTTATTCTCCTTTTGTTGTCTTATTTCTTTAGCTAGAACTTTGAGTACTATATTGAATAGATATGGGAAGAGTGGGTAGTCTTGTCTTGTCCCTGATTTTAGTGAGATTGCCTTAAGTATCTCACCATTTAATTTGATATTGGTTGTTGATTTGCTGTATATTGCTTTTAGTGTATTTAGGTATGGGTCTTGAATTCCTGATCTCTCCAATATTTTTAACATGAAGGGGTGTTGTATTTTGTCAAATAATTTTTCAGCATCAAATGAGATGATCACGTGATTTTTAAAATTGATTTTGTTTATATACTGGATTATGTTGATGGATATCCCTATATTGAAGCGTCCCTGCATCCCTTCAGTAAAGCCTGGTGTCATTCTGATAGGTCTTCATTTATATGTTATTTCACCTTTCCTCATACAGCTTCTAATATTCTCTCTTTATTCTGTGAATTTAGTGTTTTGATTATTATGTAACATGAGGATTTTCTTTTCTGGTCCAATATGTTTGGTGTTCTGTAGGCTTTTTGTATATTTATGGCCATCTCTTTCTTTAGTTTCGGTAAGTTTTCTTCTATGATTTTGTTGAAGATGTTTTCAGGTCCTTTGAACTGGGAATCTTTGCTCTCCTCTATTTCTATTATTCTTAGGTTTGGTCTTTTCATTGTGTCCCAAACTTCCTGGAGGTTTTTGATTAAAAACCTTTAATGTTTTGTATTTTCCTTGCCCATTGTGTCAAATCTTCTATGGTATATTCTAAGCTTGAGATTCTCTCTTCTATCTCTTCTTTTCTGTTGATGATGCTTGCAGCTACAGCTTCTGACCTCTTTCCTAGGTTTTCTTTTCCAGGCTTGCCTCCATTTGTGATTTCTTTACTGTTTCTACTTCCATTTTTAGGTCTTGGACTGCTGTTTTCAAGTCCTTCACCAGCTTGATTGTGTTCTGCAGACCTCTTGTGCAGGGATGGACATATATTTCTCCATATTTGAAAATGTTGATATTATAATTTATTCAATTTATACTCTCTACATTTTACATGGTATCCTTTTCACTATTCTTTGCCTAAAATTCAAAGATTTGTTCTTTACTGGTGTCCTAGATTTCACCCATATTCTACTCATATATTTTAAATTGTCAACTGACCTTTACTGAGCAATATACCTTCTCATCTGCCTTATCTTCTAGTCCTAATACTCTGTTTCTCACATTACCCATTATATTGCTGAGGCTTTCAACTGAGAATTTTATTTGGCTTAATGAGTTGCTCATTTACAGTGATATTTCTATTTGAATTTTCTTCAGTCTTTCTATTTATTGAATTTGTATCTTCACACTAGGATTTTCTTATTTCATTATTTTATTTTATGCTTGTACACATATTCACATTTTCTTTGAGTTGTTAAATACGATTGCAATAAATTTTTAAATTATATCAAAACTTTTAAATAAATTTTCTGTAAAAATAAATAACAATTCTTAAATATTTTTATAAAATAAAATATGATGCATCCTTTGCAGTCTCTCTCTTTTTCTCATATATGTATGTGTGTATATATATATATGCATGTGTATATGTGTATATATGTGTATATATATATATATATATATATATATATATATATATATATATATATGTATGTATGTATAATGTGTGTGTCCAATATTTGTGTGTTCTTTTAAATCAAATCTCATCTTTCCTCATTGCTCTTTCATCTACCTTTAGACATAATTTAATAATAGAGTCTATTTCTTCTCTCTTTTTGATTAGTTTTTTTGAGAATAGGGAAAATAAATTTTTATTAGAATATAGTAATTATGCAAAGTGATGGGTTTGTTATGACATATCTGGATATGAATTCATTGTAGTTTGATCACAGCAATCCATTCTATTACTTGATTTCTTTGTGTGCCTTACTATACTAACATGATTGTATGTAATTCTATAAATTTTGATGCCAACAGTATATATATATATATGTGTCTGTGTCTGTGTGTGTGTGTGTGTGTGTGAGTGTGTGTGTGTATACATATGTATATGTTAAATATACATATATAGATTATACACAACAGCACTGATGCACATATAGAGAGATAGAGATAGAGAAAACAACCCAAAGTAAGATTATATCTCTTAAAAATATATAACATATACACTGATTCAATATCTTGATATAGATTCATAGATAGATACTACTTATAGCTATATTATCTATATAAATATATAGATGTCAATATAGATACAGATGCAGAGACAAAAACAGAGACAAACAGAGACATAGATGTATTCATAGATGTAGATATAGAGATACAGATTTAGATGTAGAATATATATATATATATATATATATACATGTATACATATATATGACATATAGTTATATTGACTTATAGATAGATAGATAGATAGATAGATAGATAGATAGATAGATAGATAGACAGAGATAGATGATATAGATGACATAGATAGGGATGAAAGGAAATTCAAGGAAATTCAAAGTAGGTTGTCTCTTAGAAGTGTAGAACATATATACTGATTCAATAAATTGACTTTTGTTAATTGTTGCAGAATGATTGTAGAGATGTAGTATATCTGTTGTATGTTGACTTAAATACTTTTGAGTATATTTACTCAAAAGGAATGACATTTAGTTGCAGCATATCATAATTCTGTTTTTAATTTTGAGGAACCTTCATACTTGCTTTTAGTAATTGTTCAAAAATATTCAAAGAACTCAAGAAGTTACACTACAGAGAACCAAATAACCCTATTAAAAATGGGGTACAGAGCTAAACAGAGAATCCTCAACTGAGGAATCTCAAATGGCTGAGAAGCACTTAAAGAAATGTTCAACATCCTTACTCATCAGGGAAATGCAAATCAAAACAGCCATGAGATTCCACCTCACACCAGTCAGAAGAGTTAAGATCAAAAACTCAGGTGACAGCAGATGATGGTAAGGATGTGGAGAAAGAGGAAAACTTCTCCATTGCTGGTGGAATTGCAAGCTGGTACAGTCACTCTGGAAATCACTCTGGCGATTCCTCAGAAAATTGGAAATAGTTCTACCTGAGGACCCAGTTATACCACTCCTGAGCATATATAAAAAAGATGCTCCAACATATAACAAGGGCACAGGCTCCACTATGTTCATAGTAGCCTTATTTGTAACAGCCAGAATCTGGAAATAACCCAGATGTCTCTCAACAGAAGAATGGAGACAGAAAATGTGGTGATTTACTCTATGGAGTACTACTCAGCTATTACAAACAATGATTTCATGAAATTCTTAGGCAAATGGATGAAACTAGAAAATGTCATCCTGAGTGAGGTGACCCAGTCACAAAAGAACACACATAGTATGTACTCACTGATGAGTTGATATTAGCCAAAAAGAAGTTTGGAATACCCACGGTACAACTCACAGACCATATGAAACCCAAGAGAAAGAAGAACACACCAAACTGTGGATGCTACAACCCTACTCAGTAGGGGGAAGAGAATAATCTCTTGGAAGTAGAGGGAAAGAGGGATTGGGAGGGAGAGTGGAGGCAGAGGGAAAGAGGGTGGGGGCAGTTCAGATATGGGAGGAGATGGGGTAGAAGTACAGAGGGTCAAGAATTTGAAAGTAGATGTGTAGTAGTGGGGAAGGGGGAACTGGACTTAGGCACTAGAAAGTCCCAGATGCCATGGATCCAAGAGGTTCCCAGGACCCAATAGAGAGGACATTAGCTGAAATACCCAACAGAGTGGAGATAGAACCTGTAGAGACAATTCAGTGGATAGGCACAGCCCCCAGTTGAGAGATGGATCCACCTACTCATCTCAAAAATATTAATCCAGAATTCCTCCTGTCAAAAAAGCATGCAGGGACAAAGAGTGGAGCAAAGACTGAAGGAAAGACCATCCAGAGATTGCCCCACCCAGGGATCCATCTCATCTGCTGACACCCAACCGAGACACTATTGCTGATACCAAGAAATGTTTACTGACGGGAGTCACGTATAGCTGTCCCCTGAAAGGCTCTGCCAGAGCAGGATCAATACAAATGCAGATGTACACAACCAAACATTGTACTGAGCCTGGAGATTCCAATGGGGAAGTTAAGACAAGGACTGTAGGAGCTGAAGGGGTTTGCAACCTCATCGGAAGAACAAAAATGTATCAACCAACCAGATCCCCAAAGCTTGCAGGGACTAAACCGCCAACCAAAGAGTACACAGGGGATACCTATGGCTCCAGCTGAATATGTAGCAGAAGATTGCCTTACCTGACATCACTAGGAGTGGAGCCTCTTGGTCCTGTGGAGGCCTGATGACCCAGGATAGGGAATACTAGGCCACTGAGGCAGGAATGGGTGGGTGGGTGGGGGCGCACCCTCATAGAGGCAGGGTGGAGGAAGGATAGGATAGTGGGCTTGTGGAGGGGAAACTGGGGAGAGGTATTACATTTGAAATGTAAATAAATAAAATAACCAATAAAAAGAAATGCAAAGAAAAAAGAAAAGAAGAAATTAAAATTAACTACAATTATTTCCTCTTTATTTATCTTCTTTATTACACTCAAATAACTCCATGAACTCTTGTCCTTTCTCAAATTTGTGCCCTATCTTCTTTAATTCTTAAATGTGTATATAATGTGTGCTGACAATCTAGTTTTGAATAACCAATTGGTGGTATGTTCCTTGGGGAAGACTATTTCATCTACTCTCAATATTCCTTACCTATCTATAGTTCATTATACAGCACTGAGGATCCCTGGGACCTTTCCTTTCTATGTTAGCATGTCGGTTTTACTTGTTTGGCTCATGTTTATAGGACTCTATGAGTATAGCTTCTCTGATATTTATAAGATACACAATTTCACTTCCTGTTCCTTTGGATCTTACAATTTTTCTATCCTGTCTTCCACGATTATCCTAGTGCCTTAACCACAGAACTTATGTTGTTAATATTTCAGCTGAGACTGGGAAACACAGGATCACTTAATTTGTGCATTTTCATTGACTGTGGTTTTCTGTAATGATCTCATATCTTTAAGAAGACGTAGGAATCAGAGAGAGGAAATAGAAATCAGATCAGTCTTTGAAATTTTCAAGCCTGACGCCAGTGATATACTTTATCTGTCACAATTGCTCTTTCAAAACAATGCCACCAACTGGGTACCAAGTGTTCACATTCCTGAGCATTCAGGGGACACTTTTATTAAAATGACCACATTCAAGTCCTCTGTCACCATAGACTCCTTGCCATATCATAATGCACTGCGCTCTTAATTCAAATTTATAGCCCAATGGTCTTTCAAAATCTCAACACAGTTTAAAAGTCCAGAGTCTTTCCAGAGACTCAAAGGATTCTTTTAACTATAGCCTCATATAATATAAAAAGAAAATTACATGATTATAAAATAAATGTAACAGAATATTCATCAACATTTAAGGGGGAGGAGTGAGGGCATAATAGATCTCAGATCTAAATAACACCAAAACCCAGAAGGTCAACTCCAAATTCTGCAACTCCATTTCTAGTGTCTGGACCTTTATGTCCAAGGGGTTTATTTACATGGCTTTGCCTCCCCAGATTTTATGCTTGCAATGTACACCTCTCCCTTTGGCTGTTTCCATTCACTAAGTTATGCTATCATTAGCCAAGATCCTATAATTCTGGCATCTTCAACATACAGGATACTTGCTAAAACCCAGGTTCAGTTTCACAGCAGTCTCTTACACTCTCAGAGACTACATTTCATTTGTTGCCTATTATTGGTGGCTCCCTGAAACCATAGAAGAATTATCTGTGAACCTTCACACTAAAATCTTCCATATCTGTAATGACAGCACTGTGTACCTGGGACTGACAACTTCAACTATCAGCTTGGTATAGAGCATTTCCTCTTTGAGTCACCCTTATGCTCTCTTTTACTAGTTAGTTGGAAGGTTAGATGGGCTGGATCTTGCCATGTTTCCTGTTCCTGTGCAGAGAGGTCTCTTCATTACTGTGCTAATAATCACTTTAAATGCAGCCTCCAAGCTTGTTTCTTGTCACTCCAAGCTGAACATATTTTGTTTATTTTTGACTAAATTGCTCTTTTTCATATAGCCCCTATGTAAGTGTTATTGATAATAATCATTCCACTAACTCAAAACTATGCATTATTGAAATTTTGTCTGTGAAAGAAATAGTCCATCAATTTAAATATTAACCCTCAGTCAAGTTTCCAGAACAAGGGCCAAAGTCAGCCAGATTCTCTGCTAAAACACCACACAATTGGCCCCGAGACCATATTTTAAAATTGTTCCCTTCTGCAATGTATTGAGCTGTGACTCCATAGTCTTCATTGCTCTCAGCATGATTATCTTCCAGGCTCGTACTAGAATGTTCCTTTCAGCTCTACTTTACAGCATTCCACCACTATTCTAGTCTAAAGATACAGACTCTTTCACATTCCTGAAAATATAAAAAAAAGAAACAATCAACCAACCAATCAATCGATCAATCAATCAATCAATCAATCAACCAATAGAAACCAACATGGTCTGCTACTTCAGAGACACACTCTCTGCTACATCTTACATATTAGTTACTTTTCTGTTATTGTGATAATGTGCCTTGTCTGAGGCAAACTTCCTTAAGAAGTTTATCTATGTACAGATGTGGTTTTTTAGGTAAGTGGATAGGAAGTGACATCATAAATTGAGACAGAATAAAGACAAAGGTCAAACTTGGGGAGCACATAGAGTTCAAGGTTCCTCATTGTATTTAATTGCCATGGGACTCCACCTGTGGCTGTCTTCTGGGCAGAGAAGAAGAACATCACGGAGCTCTGTAGGAAGCTCATGGATGCTCATGAATACATAAGGCCTACCAGAAGATATAAGGTGATGAAACGGGATAGGTCTTATTTTTATATGAAGAGGCAGTAGAAGAATGAACCAAAAATAAAAGGAGGGCTGATCCATGCCATCCTGACACTAAATTCAATTAGGATAGTGGATCTCTTCTTTTGGGTATTGGAGAAAACGAAAAAAATGCTGTATACTCACATAGTTTTGCCTCACAAATGGGTTCAAATCTTTGCAATGTGTTATACAGGACGTTGTTAAGTTCCCCTTTCTAGCCACAAAACAAATGAGGTTACCTTTCTACTTGCCTTTTATGAAGAATAAAATAAAGATGCCTATGAAGTTTTTAAACCCAAAATTTAAAAATGCACAAATGAACACAAGAGTAGCAACATCCTTAGAAACTAAACTATTCACCTCTAGCTCCTTGCCTCATTACTGGAGAAAAATTATAGTCCGTGGGCATAAGGTAATTCACAGGAAAATAAAAAATATAATGCTGTAGTGACAGGGTTACAAAAATTGATTTGGACTAAGGCCATCTCAGAAAAGATTACATAGACTTGAAAATAAATCAGGATGAGGAGAACACTTCTATACAAACTTGTGTGCAATTTTCTATAGGTTGCTTTATGTTGTAGACAGCAAGAGTGGCAGCAGCTGCTATATCTCCACTTGGGGTTCTCACAATTTTATACTCCACAAAAGACCACAGAATTCCAAATATCATACATTTGTACAAACTATCTGAAGATGGTACAATCACACTTCTGCCAGAAAAGGAGGTAATTTAGAGTATGCAGCTATGGACGATACAAAGTAGCCTCGTATCCCAACCTGGGATTGGAATGAAAGTATATTCTTATAATATTTCTGTGTTTTTGAAGAAACCGAAGTTCTAACTACAAATTCTTTTTAAGTAGTTTCCCAGAACGAAATGGACATAAAGGCATGGTGGGAGCCCTAGTTAACACATATTTTACATATTAAATAATTATATGGAACGCCTGTTTAGTAGAATAGGATAAACTGGGGAAAAGTCAGGAAATCCTAATAGATACATCAATATATCTACTTATGTTACAAACAATCTGAAAGGTTGTTATCATCATAGGAGAGATTTCTTTTGAAATACTTTTTTTAGAGCTCCCTTCATGTCTCTGTTCCGCAGGCTGTAGATGAAGGGGTTCAGCATGGGAGTCACCAATGTATACATCATAGACATGACGGTCTCCTTCACAGTAGAGTTATTAGCAGATGGACATAAGTAGAGGCCAATAATTGTCCCGTAGAACAGTGACACCACAGACAGGTGAGAACCACAAGTGGAGAAGAGCTTGTGGATGCCTCGAGTTGAAGGGACCTTGAGGATGGAGAAGACAATGCGTGCATAAGACATTATGATGAGTAGAAATGGAAGTATAACAGCAAGTCCTCCTATGATCAATATCACCAACTCATTAATGTGAATATCAGAGCAGGCCAGCTTCAGGAGAGCAGACAGATCACAGAAAAAATGGGGGATTACATTCTTTTCACAGAAAGACAACCTAGTTAAGAGCAAAGTGTGCAACATGGCATACAATGTTGTCAGCACCCAGAGCAGAAGCACAAGACTCACACAGAATTTGGGGCTCATAATGCTCATGTAATGAAGGGGGAAGCAGATGGCCACATAGCGGTCATAAGCCATGGCCACAAGGAGGAAGTCCTCGAGAGCTGCAAAAACCATAAAGAAGTACAGTTGTGTCAAGCAGCCTGCATAGGATATGGATGGTACCTTGCTTTGCATGTTCTGGAGCAACTTGGGCACTGTGGCAGAGGAAAAGCAGAGGTCAGAGAAGGACAAGTTGCAGAGAAACAAGTACATGGGTGTGTGGAGATGGGAGTCCAGAAGAATGAGGATGATGATGAGGAGGTTCCCCAGGACAGTGGTGAGGTACATGGCCAGGAACAGGGCATAGAACAGGTGATGATGCTCTGGGGGGATGGGCAGGCCGAGGAGGAGGAACTGGGAGATGATAGTCTGGTTATTTCCAGGCATGATCTTCCTGTAATATCTGTAATGGTAATAGTAGGCTACCTGTAAATATATAATAAAAAAGAACATATATGTAAGACAAGTGCTTTATAATAATCTCATATCCATCCCATTATTTCTATTTCAAATAGCTAGAATTTCTATAGCCATAAGTAACTTAATTCTTTGGTTTCTTTTTAATGTTTCATTATTCCAAATTTTATGTCCTATTCTTATCTGAGATACAAAATTTTTTGGTTTTCTTTTGTTTGCCAATTGGTTATGTGGTCTCAATGATTATGAATTTTGTTCACCTTTGTCAGTTTCTTTTATCTCAATGATACAAGACTAGGACTCAATGAAGACTGTTTTATTTCATGATTATGTGTCTAGAGCAAGAAAAATTTCATATACTTGAATAGCTTAGATTGCAACTTAAGACTCAGTTTGGATGATTTTCATCTTATTCTAGAGAACTCTTATTTCCCAGGATGAATGATTTTCTCCAAAATTTACAGGAGGCCTTGAAAACACAGCAGATTCAAAATAAAATTGCCACCTTCAGCCTCTTCCTCCCCTTTCCCCTCCTCCTTCACATCATTCAAAGTAATCTGTGATCAAAGCTGAAATCTGAGAGTTGTATTTCATTCATTCATTTCTTTCTCTATCTATACTCCATTAGTAAATGTTAAGATCTGGACATTCATTTTTAATTCATCTTTATCCTAATTATTACTAACATAGACGGAAGTATTATCTCATTTAAACAATGGAAACCACCTC
>JAPYYD010005602.1:0-11964 GCA_028551405.1 Uromys caudimaculatus | reverse complement strand
TGAATCCAGGCTGGCTTGCCAGAGTCTCCGGGAGGAGCATCACAATAGGTGGATTGTGGCTACTCAAGATATAGGGATGGCATCACACCAGATAACATCTGTGGCTCAGGCATTTGTAGCAGCAGTAAAAACAAGGAATCTGCTTCAATTGTGGAGAGGCAGGGCATTGGAGGAATGAATGCCCACAGAACTCTCCCCCCATAACAGACTCTAATATCCCTAAGTATATCTGTCCCCACTGCAGAAAAGGTTTCCACTGGAGGAAACACTATACTGCTGCATATGATAAGGATGGTAAGCCACTAAAGCCTTTAATCTTCAGACAGGGCAACACCCAGCCCCAACAGTAAGAGGGACAGATACCCCCATAGAAGCCTTGTGGGTATCCAGCATTTCAGAAAGCTCCCATCCAAAATTAACTATTAAAATAGATAATAAACCATTCAAATTGTCTTATTGATACTGGAGCAGACAAGACAATTTTAAGACAGCAAGAGATCCCATGTGACTGGCAACTGATTCCTGGGCCCCAGGTCCTAGGCATAGGGGTTACTTCTCATGCATTTATCATCAAGCAGCCCTACAGGTGGGAAGACCTGGGTGGAGCTACTGGCCTCATATTCCCCCTGGTGGCTCAGGTAGCTACCAATCTTCTAGGGAGTGATATCTTACTGGCCTTAGAGGTAGTTCTTACTACCCAACCAGAAAGAGACCACATTACAATAGAGGATATTACCTATAAAGAAAATAATACCCAAGAAGATCCTAAATACCCTCTTCCAAATCATCCTCAATTCTAGGGGCCACTGTTAGATTTAATACTCCCTGCCTTGATTGGCTTTCCAATGAAGCCATCTGGGTCCTACAGTGGCCTCTATCAAGGGAGAAGCTTAGAGCCCTCACACAGATGGTAGAAGAACAGTTATTGCCACAGCACATCTGCCCCTCCTACAGTCCATGGAACACTCTGTATTTGCTATAAAAAAGAGCTCAGGGGGATGGAGATTATTACAAGATTTGAGGGCAATTAACAAAACCGTGTGAGTCTGGGGCTCCCCACAAAGAGGGCTACCCCACATCTCAGCCATCCCTGCCAATGTACCCATATTAGCAATAGACATAAAAGATTGTTTTTTTCCATCCCTCTCCACCCCAGAGATTGTGAAAGTTTTGCATTCTCAGTACCCCCCATTAACAATTCTGGCCCAGCCTCACAATATGAATTGACTGTCCTCCCACAGGGAATGGCTAACAGTCCGACCATTTGTCAGGAGGCTGTAGCCACTGCATTAAAATTCCATTTAAAAGGAGACTCAATATTTATCATTATATGGATGATATATTAGTGTGGGGAGAGTCTTCTACCTCCCCTTCCCAAATTAAGGACCAGCTAATACTTTCCCTATCTGCCCTAGGGTTCAAAATAGCCCCTCATAAATTCCAACTTATTCTGCCCATTGAATTTTTAGGAACAGAGATCTCCCTTACCTCAACATGTCCCCTCAAACCCACCCTTTCCTTTCCTCAAAAATTAACTCTTGCCTCTCTCCAGAGCTTTTTGGGCAACCTCAGTTGGCTTTGGCCCTAGCTCACCCTTTCCACAAGCACCCTTCAACCCTTCTTCAACCTCCTGAAAGGAGACAAAAGTCCCTCCTCCCCAAGAGCACTGTCCCCAAAAGCACTTCAAGCTCTATATTCTGTCAATGAAGCCCTAAAAGATATGGCTCTTGCTAGGTATGACCCTATATATGTATACCTATATATGTATACCTATATAGCTCCTTATTTTTAACTCCCCCCTATACTTGTGGGAGCCCTTTACCAACCTCAGGGGATGCTGGAATTGCTCCACACCCTGATGGGTGGTACAACCCGAATTTTAAATGAGGCGGATGCACTAGCTTGCATGATTAAAAATGGCAGGGACAGAGCTCTACACACCTTAGGGAAAAGAACCTGATGTTCTTGTCATGCATGCCCTTCTCCCTCTCTGACATCCAGTGGCTAATTAAAAATCACTCCCACTTTGCTATTAGCTTAATAGAGTTCACAGGGCAAATTGACAACCATTATTATCCTGATGAAAAATGGGCCTCTGCCCTCCCTCTGTTGCAATGGCTACCCCCAAACTATTCTCAAAAGAGCCCATAGCAGGAGCCCCTTCAATATTTACTGATGGGGAAAGAGGGTAGCTGCGGCAGTAATATACTACTTACCTGAGAATGAACTCCTATCCTCTGATTCAAAGAGCTACCCCATCACTCCCCCCCCCCAATATAAAGAATTATATGCCATCTATCTAGCTCTAAAAGAAGTCAAGGACTCCCTTTACCTCTTCTCAGACAGTGTATATGCTGTCAATTTGCTTTCCTGTCAAGACCTTCATCAAACTAGATGCCAACCCACTTTCCCCTCTACTTATACAGGTCTCCACCCTCCTACAGGAAAGAGCCTCCCCCATCTACATCCAGCATGTCTGATCTCACAGACCCTTACCAGGCCCTATATCTGAGGGAAATGCACTCGCTGACCAAACTGCCTCAACAGGGATATTCATGGCCTTCACTGAACAAGCAGACCAATTTCATTCACACACACACAAATATAAAGAGGCTTCATGCCCGCTTCCCCCACATCCCTCTTGCTCAACTCCAAAGGATAATAAAAACATACTCCTCCTGTGCATCCCTCATTACCACCCCAGCTTTACAAATGATGGGCACCAATCCCCTAGACCTTAAGTTCAATGTCTTATGGCAAATTGATGTCCCCATATCCCCCAATTTGGAAGACAGAAATATGTTTTTGTCACCGTAGATACATACTCCCATTTTATATGGTCTACAGTCCAAACAGGTGAAAACTCAAAAAGGTTAATTTACCATATACTTCCACCTTCGCCATCATGGGCATTTCTTAACATATAAAAACTGATAATGTCCCTGGCTTCACCAGCTCTCAATTCAAAACCTTCTGTACATGCTGGGAAATTGCCCATCATACAGGAATTCTCCACAACCCTCAGGGCCAAGGAATAATAGAAAGAACACATCAAACCCTAAAGACCCAACTCCTAAAACCACCTAAAACACCTAAAAGACAACCACCTATTCCCCTAATGTGCAATCAATAATGGCTCTGACTACCCTAAACGTATTTAACATCTACAAAAGCTCCAAACACCTTCCTATCTCCCTCCATTGACACACGCCAAAATTAACCCCCTCAATCCTAGTACAATGGCGAGATCCTTTGGATGGAATTTGGAAGGGACCAGACCCCCTTATTACAACTGGGAGGGGTTTTGTTTGTGTTTTTCCACAGGACCAGCCTAAGCCTATCTGGGTTCCTGCCAGAAATGTCCGACATAACCCCACCAACCAAGAAGATGGCCCACATCTTGCTGGCAGATCAGGGACAGAAGAGGAGGAAGCAGAGGAATCGCCACAACCAGAAGAACAATAAGATCTCCTGGAAGGACATCTATGACCTGATAACTGTTGCCCAGGTCATGTGCCCTCCACAAGCCCACCTTTCCTCTGTCCTCTTGGCTTTTTTTGTCATCATGCTAACTCTGCTACTGCACAGCCTCTCCCTAACCTTCCCAATATCTACCACTGGAGATTCTATGCTAGGGAAACCTACAACTGACACAACAAAGTTATAGGGACACAAGACTGTCCACTTGAAGGATGCTGAACCAAGATTGATATCCCTTTACATCCAGACTCCATCTCCACTATCCCCAGCTCTTTTCTCTGCTTTCCCTACCAAAACACAGGTGAATGTCTCCAGGAGGTCTCCACATATGGAGGTAGCAGATATTGGAGCTGCAGAATGGAATCCACCAGTCACAGTAGCACCATGCTTGACAACCTTAAAACTCATTTTCAGCTGTCCATCAGCAATCCCTGGAATGAACATTGATGAACCAGAGTCATGGGTAAACTTTACCCCAATGGCTATGCCAAATACCCTGTAGCTGACCTGCACATCTCCCATGAGCTTGTTCCTGCCTCCAGATCAGTCTTTACCCATGCTAATATTATCCAACAGGAAAATCAGTCTCAGAAGGATCTCTGAGCTACCCTCTCCTGGCTATAGTACATCCAATATGTAGCCGACCTCCTTCCCTTAACCACCCATCCTAATTCCTCCCAATGCTTTTTCTGTCCTTCAATCTCCCAACCATTATTAGCAGCTGTTCCCATCAACATTTTCCTACATGATCTTCAGGGAACCCTACCCACCAGGAAAGCACAGGACATTCCTCTCTTTGACCTGCGCCCCCCTCTTTGCCTTGTAGGGCCCTCCTCAAAACCTCATCTTACATGTGTCCATGATCTTACCATCACTAAATCAGTGTGTGTTAACCCTCCTGCCCTCCTCTGGTGCAAAGGCATTACTGGTGCCTGTATTAATCCCTCTTTTCAAGGCTCTTGCACCCCCGTGATAATTGTCCCCCTGGTCTATCGCTACAGACCTGAAGAACTTGCCCTGCAGATGGGAGGAAGCCGAAAAAAGAGAGAGATCTTCATCCCTTTGCTCGTTGGACTAGGCCTTGCTGTCTCACTGGGTGCAACAGGAACTGCTGGGGCAGCCATTGTCCAAATACAATATCTGGCTAGCGACTTCCAAGACAAGCTTGATCAGGTGATGACTTCCACCACGGACAGCCTTCAGTATCTTCAACACCAGATAACCTCCTTAGCAGGAGTTATTCCCCAAAACCGTAGAGCCCTGGACTTATTGACTGCTGAACAGGGAGGGACTTGTGTTTTACTGGGTGAGGAATGTTGCTTCTATGTCAATGAATCTGGTCTGGTAGAACAAGATGTACACATGCTTAAAGAGCTCCGGGGTAACCTCCAGGTGCACTATACTCCAAACACCCCTTCCCCTTGGTACTCTAACCCGTTGGTAGCTTGGCTTCTTCCCCTCCTTGGCCCCATACTAGCCATTGGAGCATTGCTTCTCTTGGCACCCTGCCTCATTCAGTTTCTAAAGCAGCAGATGAGTAGCATTGCAAAGTTCACCGCCAATCAGTTCTTTGTTCAATATCAAACTGTTCCCAATATGGGAGACAGTTATTCTGATGACACCTCTCCTTTATAAAAGAAAAAGGGGGAATTGTGGGGCAGTGGTCTGTGGCAGGCAGTCTGGCACCCAGTTGAGCACAGGCTGAAAACTCTGGGAGACCCAGAGGAATAATCCACAAGGGACCAGAAAACGTTTTTGCCAATGCTCCTAGAAGACTCCTGTAAAAACAGCTACAGCCTCCACAACCCCTCAGAGAGGCCTGTCATGTGAGATTTGTCATGTAGGAGCAACATCAAGCCCTCCCACATGTAAATAAGGTGCTCCTAAGCCCTCAGACCAAGCCAATGGGAAGTATCTGTTGACAAACAGATGACCCCCTCCCAAACAGTATATTAGACCATCCCAACCTGTATAGGAGAGATCCCCATCCAGAAGGAATAAAGGTGTGAGAACTACTCCATTGTCCAAGAGCTTCTAACATAAAAGCTGTAACACTGCTGCTTGGGAAGAGGTCTACTCTCCCGAATGCCATCAGAAGCTTCCCTTACTCCTTGCCAGCTAGTTGGCCTCTTGTGGTCTCAGCCTGGGCCTGACTTAGCGTAGGGTGGTGGGTGCAGCGTCTTAGTACAACAGATGCAGCAACTTTGGAGACTGAGGTGGAGGAGACTCCATCCCCACTCTCACTCTCCCCTTTGCTGGAACCCTCACATTTGGCCGGGCCAGAGATCCCTGAGGAAGGCTCCCAGCACGCAGGCCAAAACTTGCTATCCTGGGTTTTTTGTTATTTCAAAGGAATTTGCAAATTGCTCTTTCTAAGTCTATGAAGAAGAATTGAGTTGGAATTTTGATGGGGATTGCATAAAATCTGTAGATTTCTTTCAGCAAGATGGCCATTTTTACTATATTAATCCTGCCAATCCATGAGCATGGGAGATCTTTCTATCTTCTGAGAACTTCATAGATTCCTTTCTTCATAGAATTGAATATCTTGTCATACAGATCATTCACTTGCTTGGGTAGAGTGACAGCAAATGCTGCCAAGGATGTGGAGAAAGAGGAACACTCCTACATTGTTGGTGAGATTGCAAGCTGGTATAACCACTATGGAAATCAGTCTGGTGGTTCCTCAGAAAATTGGACATATTAGCTGAGGACCCAGCTATACCACTCCTGGGCATAGACCCAAGAGATGCACAAACATATAATGTGGACACATGCTCCACTATGTTCATAGCAGCCTTATTTATAATAGCCAGAAGCTGGGAAAGAACCCAGATGTTCTTCAACAGAGGGATAGATACAGAAAATGTGGTACATTTACACAATGGAGTAGTACTCAGCTATTAAAAGCAAGGACTTCATGAAATTCTTAGACAAATGGGTGGTACTAGAAAATATCATACTGAGTGAGGTAACCCATTCACAAAAGAACAAACATGATATATATTCACCAATAAGTGGATGTTAGCCCAAAAGCTCAGAATAACCAAGATACAATTCACAGACAACATGAAGCTCAAGAAGAAGGAAGACCATAGTGTGGATGCTTAGGTCCTTCTTAGAATGGGTAATGAAATTCTCATGGGAGAAATACTAAGACAAAGCGTAGAGCAGCGACTGGAGGAAAGGCCATCCAGAGACTCCCCCATCTGGGAATCCATCTCATATACAGACTCCAAACTCAGATACAATTGTGGATGCCAAGAAGTGCTTGCTGACAGGAGCCTGATATAGCTGTCTTCTGAGAGGCTCTGCCAGAGCCTGACAAATACAAAGGTGGATGCTCACAGCCAACCATTGGACTGAGTACAGGCTCCAAAATGCAGGAGTTAGACAAAGGACTGAAGGAGCTGGAGGGGTTTGCAACTCCATATGAAGAACAAGAATATCAACCAACCAGACTGCACAGAGCTCCCAGGGACTAAACCATCAACCAAAGAGTACACATGGAGGGACCAATGATTCCAGCCGAATATGTAGCAGAGAATGGCCTTGTTAAGCCTCTTCTCCATTTTTGTCCCTGTGGTTCCTTTAGACAGGAACAATTCTGTGTCAGGGTGTTTGCCTGAGGGATGACAACCCCATTGATGTCCTGTTTTTCTATGAGAAGAGGACTCTACAAAGCTTCTGCTCCCCACTGTTGGGCATTTCATCTAAGGTCTCTCTTTTTGAATCCTGAAAGTTTCTTACCTCCCAAGCCTCTGGTACCTTCAAGTATGTCCCCCCACCTCCCACCCCTCAGTGTTGCATATTTCTGTTTGTTCTTATGGCCCTCTAGACTTTTCTCCTGTCTCATACACACACTTAATCATGTTCCCATTTTCCCTTTTCTCTTTTCCCTTTTCCCCTTTCCTTTTCCCCTTCCCTTTCCCACCTATGTCACTCTCTCACTCTGCTTCCTGTGATTGTTTTCTTCTCCCTTTCAAGTAGGATTGAAGCATCCTCACTTGGGTCCTTCTACATACAAACCTTTAATTCTGTGGATTAATGTGGTTCATTTACACAATGAAATACTATTCAGCTATTAAGAACAAGGACATCATGAGTTTTACAGCCAAATGTATGAAACAAGAAAATATCATCCTGAGTGAGGTAATTGAGACTCAAGAGGACATGCATGGTATGTACTCACGAATAAGTAGATATTAGCAAAAAAAAAAGTACAGAATGCCCTTCTAAATTTTTTTACAAATTTAAGATATATTCATTGTGTACAACACAGCACATTTTGTTATTTTATTAAGATTTTATTAGATTCTTGACATCTACATTGATTATATTCATATTACTCAACCCTGTCTCTTGCAAAGTTCTCCCTCTGAATGTATTATTAGTGCACTTTTTTTAAATTAAAAGAAGTTTTGTCTATTAGGTGATTTCCCTTGTGCTTTGGAACTCTGCTACAATTTGACCACAATAGAAACAGCTGATGAGGTCTACAACATGTGCCTGTAGTTCTTACAGTGTATATGAAGAATATATTATGTCTTCAAGTTTGATAGTGATGTTAGGTCTCTGTGATATACTCTACAGCATTATTTAATAGTGTTCTTAAACATCAAAGTGACATATCTGATAACTGAATTAATCAGCATACTTTATGAGAAGAGAATAGTAGAAGATATCCATCCAAGTAAAGATACCTGAATGAAATGACAAGGACATTTCCAGCTTTGAACACTGAGCACAGTAAAGAGGTAGACATAGTGAAGAGCTATCAATTTCCAACAAAATGAAATAAAAAAAACTGAATATTATGTTTATAAAACTCATATAAAAGGTACAATATCTGTATTAATGATAAAGTTGAAATATTGGACCACTCAAGCAAAGAACATGAAATTTTTAAAACAAGTAAATAAGATCATGCAAAAATTATGGGATTTCATGAAAAGACCAAATATTAAGATCGTAGTTATAGATAAAGGAGAAGAACAATGGTTCAATTATATAATAAAATGTTACCAGTATTAAACATGTTCTGTATCTCTATATAAAGAGGAGTTTTGCATCCATTTTAACATGTTTTGTCATTCTGGTAGTCTTGGTTAAGTAAGCATAATCTTGATATTTTGTAAGTCCAACATCCTTATTATATATCTCAGACACTATCTCACAGCTAATATTCTGGAGATGGAAAACCTAGGAAACAGAATAGGAACTACAGATGAAGTCATCACCAACAAAACACAAGAAATAGAGGAGAGAATCTCAACCATAGAAAATATCATAGAAGATATTTATACATTAGTCATGGGAAGTTTGATGTGCAACATGTTCTTAATGGAAAACATCTAGGAAATCTGGGACACAATGCAAGAGCAAATTTAAGAATAATAGGAATAGAAAACAATGAAGATTCAAATAAGGGCCAGAAAACATCTTCTACAAAATCATAGAAAAAAACTTCTCTAACCTAAAAAAGTAGATGGCCATAAATGTAAAAGAACCCTATAGAACACCAAATAGATTGGATCAGAATACAAATTCCTACTGCCACATAATAACCAAACCACTAAGTGTCCAGAATAAAGAAAGAATATTGAAAGATGTGAGGGGGGAAAGGCCAAGTAACATATAAAAGCAGATATATTAGAATTACACTTGACTCTCAACAGAGACTCTAAAAGCCAGATGATCCAGAACAGATATCTTGCAGACCATAGGAGACCACAAATGACAGCCCAAACTGCTATACCTAGAAAAGTTCCCAATCACCGTAGGTGGATAAACCAAAATATCTCTTGACAAACAAATGTAAACATTATCTTTCTAATAATGCAGCACTACAGATGATACTACAAGGAAAACTCTAGCACAAGAAGAGTAAATACATCAAAGAAAACACAAGAAATTAATGATATCATAACAAACCCAAAAGAGGAAAATCTCACACACACACATAACACCACCTTAAACAACAAAGTAACAGGAACTAACAATCATTGGTCATTAATATCTCTCAAAATCAATGGACTCAATTTCCCAGTGAAAATACATTGGCTAAAAGAATGGTTGTATAATAGCATCCATCATTCTGCTGCATATGAGAAACATATATTTGCAACAAATATAGACATTGCCTCAGAGTAAAGTGCTAGAAAAAAGGTTTGCCAAACAGGCAATTTCATGAGACAAGCTGGAGTAGCCATTCTAATATCCAATAAGGTAGACTTTCAATCAAAAGTAATCATAGAGATGGGGGAGGACACTTCATATACATCAAAGGAAAAATCCATCAAATTAAAGACTCAGTTCTGAACATCTATGCCCCAAATGCAAGGAAACTCACATTTGTAATAGAAACTTAACTATGCTCAAAACACACATGGAATCTCATAAAATAATAGTGGGAGACTTCAACACCACATTCTCAACAATGGATAGGTCATTGAAGCAGAAACTAAACAGAGACACAGTGAAGTTAACAGAAGTTATGAACCAAAATGATTTAAGTGATACCTACAGAACATTTCACCCAAAAAAAAAGAATATACCTTCTTCTCAGTACCTCAAGGAAACTTCTCCAAAACTGACACATATAATCAGAAACAGAAAAACCTCAAGAGATAGAAACAAGAATATTGAAATATGCTCTTGCATTCTATCAGACCAGCACAATAGAAGACTAGACTTCATTAATAACAAAAACAACAGCAAGCCAATATACACACAATATACAACTGAACAACTCTCTAGTCAGTGATAATTTGGACAAGGAAGAAAGAATGAATGAAATTAAAGACTTCCTATAATTCAATGAAAATGAAGACACAGCATGCTCATACAAAAAGAACAGAAGGCAAGCAATGTTAAGAGGAAAATTCATACTACCAAAAACAAAGGCCTCCATAAAAAATTGTAGAGATCCTACCCTAGAAACTTAACAGCACAGCTGATAGCACCAGAGCAAAAAGAAGCAATCACAATCAAGAGGAGTAGACAGTAGGAAACAGTCAAACTTAAGGTTGAAATCAACAAACTAGAAATGAAGAGAACTATACAAAGAATCAACAAAACCAAGGGCTGGTTCTTTGAGATCAACATGATAGATCAACCCTTAGCCACACTAACTAAAGGGCACAGTGACAATATCTAAATTAACAAAAAAAGAAGGGAAAGGGGATCCTAACAACAGGAAATGCATAAATTAATAAAATCATCAGGTCTTACTATAAAAGCCTATACTATACAAAAAACTGTATATGAAAAGATCCTGATGTAAAGTATCACCCACAAGACATCCTAAATGTGATCTGAATAAGGATAAGACCCGTAGATATGCCAAAGTAGATAGGAAATAGCCCACAAGAATCCCAAGTCTACAAAGAAATTACTGACAACTAACAAGAGCTGGAGCATGAGAGTTGGCCTTCCCTAGGAAAGAGGACATCAAGAAATTGTCCAGTCAAATTATAAGTTTTAAAGTGTATATACATGTATCAAAATACAAACAGAACAAATTATATTTAGGGATATATAGATATTTCTAAATATGCATGTAAAAACAATTTGTAAAATAAAGGATCACTAATTTGAAGGAGATCAAGGAGTATTAGCTAGGAGTGTTTGGAGGGAGGAAAGGGAAAAACAAAATAAACCTAAAGGGTAACAACAAATACACTCAAAAGATTTTAATATATATATATATATATATATATTAGTTAGAGGGGAAGAAATTGAAATTCAGGTTCAAATGATATAAATATTGAACATGTGTAATATTCTCAAAAAATAAGAAAATTAAAATTAGAAATGCCTATTACATGATCATTCATTGATTTATTAACATTATCCTTATGGAACTTCCGGCGGCAGCTGGGAACCTCAGCTTGGGCCACAGGGCTCCATAGCAAATTAGCGCCGAGACAAAGATCCCTCTCAGGAGCTCGGAAAAGTCTGGAGAGGGCCAAAGACACGCCCCACAGCTCACCAGGAACTGCCCTGAACACAGGAGACACAGGGACTGAGATCAGACTTGGTCCCACAGCTCTCCAAACCCAAACACCTCTCAGAGAGAGCTGGTCTTCAAAGAGTACTGACACAGAGACCTGCAGGAGGGGCAAGCCACAACCAGACAGAGTAAGATCAGCTAACAACAGAGTCAACAAGATGGCAAAAGGCAAGGGCAAGAAAATAAAGAACAGAAACCAAGAGTACTCTGTACCATCAGAACCCAGCTCTCCCACCACAGCAAGCCCTGGATACCCCAACACACCAGAAAAGCAAGACTCAGATTTAAAATCATTTCTCATGAGGATGACAGAAGACTTTAAGAAAGAAATGAATAACACCGTTAAAGAAATGCAAGAGAACAGGGATAAACAATGAGAAGCCTTTCAAGAGGAAATGCAAAAATGCATTAAAGAACTACAGGAAAACACAAACAAACAGGCAGAAGTGCAAGAAAACACAATCAAACAG
>JAPYYD010005601.1:0-11964 GCA_028551405.1 Uromys caudimaculatus | reverse complement strand
AATGTGGTACATTTCCACAATGGAGTACTACTCAGCTATTAAAAACAATGATTTCATGAAATTTGCAGGCAAATGGATAGAACTTGAAAATATCATCCAGAGCGAGGTAACTCAGTCACAAAAGAATGAACATGGTATGTACTCACTGATAAGTGGATATTAGCTGAAACGTTTGGAATACCCAAGTTTCACTTTACAGTAACCACTGGACTGAGAGTGAGGTCCCAGATGGAGGAGTTGGAGAAGGGTCCGAAGGAGCTGAGGGAGTCTGCAGCTCTATGGAGGGAGCAACAGTGTCAACTGGCCTCACCCCCCCCCCCCCGTCTTTCTGGAAGCTGGACTACCAACCAAAGAATACACATGGAGGGGACCCATGGTTCGGACCACATATGTGGCAGAAGAGGGCCTTGTTGGCCATCAGGGGGAAGAGAGGCCCCAGTAAAGGGGAATGTCAAGGTGGGAATATGGGAGTGGGTGGGCGGGTGGGTGGGAGGTGGAATTCCCTCATAGAGATGGGGGAGGGGGAAGGGATAGGTGGTCTCCAAAGAGGAGACCTAGAAAGGGGGAAACATTGGAAATGTAAATAAAGTATCAAAAAAAAAAATAAAGAAAGAAAGAAAAAAAAAAAGAAGTGAGAAATCTTTGTAAAGATCTCAAAGCCTTTGCTGAGCATGGGCAGAGAGTGCCATGTTAATCTGGGAAGTCTTATAATAATTAGAAATAGTGTGTAAAATAATGAAGCAAAAAATCATCCATTATAAATCACAAAAATATGTAAAAAAGTAGCATATTTAATTAAATACAAATGTCTGACTTGAAATTTTTAGAAAGCTACTGTGTTGTTTTTGGCTTGTACCTTGGTTTTACACACTTGGCTTCTGGGCTAGAGGCATTCACAAATCCACATTCAGCTTCTGGGTTAGGGGCACTCATACAACCACACTTAGCTTATGAGTTGGAGGCATCCACCCTCTGACACTTAGCTCATAGGCTGGGGATTGGCCTCTGTAGGGCCCCATTGTCTTCTTGTCAGCTTCCATATAATATGCCTGGCAAGTAGCATGCCAGAAAATGTAGAAAGATGGAGTAGAATAGGCTTTCTCCTTTCTGAGTTTGTGTTCCTATCCTCTGCCTTAGGGTGTATACTTTGAAAAACACCTTTTTGATCACAGTCTTTCCTAAAGCCTGTGAGTCTACTATAGATCCTTCACTTTTAGTCTCAACTGAGTAGCTCAGACATAGATAGCAGGCAGCTTCAATCCTGTCTCAGAAATCCAATTGCCACTATCACCAACTACCAAATTCCTGCATCACTAGAGCCCCGAGCTCCTCCATTTGCTCTCCTAGCTATATGCCCAGTCCCTTGTCCTCCATCTAGGCTTTCATCCCTTTACATATGCAGTTGACTCATTCTCAGCTATCAGTTTTTGAGCTGACAATACATAGGTATCTAATGAAAAAACAGAATAGAAAGCTAGAATACTTTAAGACTAGTAGAGGCATGAAAGGAGAAAAAGGAATTTGATAGCTATGGAAAAGGGAAAGCTAGGATATTGACTGAAATGTAGAGAAGTAGTAATGAAGGTCTGAACTTAATAAAATATGTAAATCAAGACCTTGGCCACCTTCTCCTCCAAAGACATGGTATCTATCATTCATAAACACACACTCACAGATAAAATTCAACAAACTGTATGAAAAGTGAAACAGACAAAACATAATGAATGGTAAAGGAAGTTGCCTTGAGCCAGGCTACACCAGAACTCTTGTGGAGAATGGGAAGAGGTGACATGAGTGTTTTTCCCACTGGGGAGAAACGTGGAGGATATTATGAGTATGGTCAAAGTTGGGGATTCTAAGATCAAAGACAATAGGCAGTGAGTATCCCAGTGTGCCTCACAGGATCAATGCTTAGCTTTTTCCTGTCTCCTTCCTGTTTAAAATCAGTGTCCTTAATGCCTTTGTAATAATGAGTTGAAAAGATCAAATTTGTTCTTTTATTCTAAGTAATAATATGATTTATGAAGAATTCTATCATAGAACTCCAGATTGAGCTCTGTGATTTGGGGTGGGTCAAAGGATGTGACTTTGCTCTGGATTGGGTGCCATCATAAAGCAATTCTAGGATTGGATACATCAGTCCATCTGCCAAAATGAAACAGAGAAGAGTACTATGATATCATAATTGACAACAACTCAGCCATTATTTCTAACAGTCAAAAGTAGAAATCCAACATTTTCTTTATTAGATGGAGATCATGCTTTGGTTTGCTTATAGTGTGTTCAGTATGACCTTCTCTGACGTGGCTGTTTTGTGAGACCACCATGTTCAGTGGGGAAACACAGATGTAGACATTGAGATAGGCAGTCACAATTTCTGAAAATCTAAGAGGAATTCTGAGAACTCAGGAGATGGTTAAATGGAAAAACCGTTCTTGGAAGCTGGATAATCTAATTTCAATGCTCTGGATTCAGATGAGGGAGGGGAAAACAAACTCCTGAAAGTTGTCCACTAACTTCTACACACCTGTGTAAACTACACAACAACAAAATAAATAAATATAACAGGATAAGAGAGGAAGTACAGTAGAGAACAGGTGATATGAAGAAGAAATAAGGAAGAGGAAAATTTGAGTGGAGAGGGGGATGGGAGAATAGAGCAGAGGAGATATAGCAGGGATAACCAACACTAAGGGTGTTCTTAAAAGTCACATACCCAGAAGATGCTCCAACATGTAATAAAGACACATGCTCCACTATGTTCATAGCAGCCATATTTATAATAGCCAGAAGCTGGAAACAACCCAGATGTCCCTCATCAGAGGAATGGATACAGAAAATGCGGTACATCTACACAATGGAGTACTACTCAGCTATTAAAAACAATGACTTAATGAAATTTGCAGGCAAATGGATGGAACTCGAAAATATCATCCTGAGTGAGGTAACTCAGTCACAAAAGAAGGAACATGGTATGTACTCACTGATAAGTGGATATTAGCCCAAAAGTTCAGAATGCCCAAGTTTCACTTAACAGTAACCATTGAACTGAGAGTGAGGTCCCAGATAGAGGAGCTGGAGGAAGGTCTGAAGGAGCTGAGAGAATTTGCAGCCCCATGGAGGGAGCAAGAGAGTCAATGGGCCTGACCCCCCCCCCCGGTCCTTTGGAGTTTGGACCACCAACCAAAGAATACACATTGATGGACTTATGGTTTGGACCACATATGTGGCAGAGGATGACCTCGATGGCCATCAGGGAGAGAGGAAAGGCCCTTGGGCCTGAGGATGTTAGAGGCCCCAGTAAAGGGGAATGTCAAGGCGGGAATATGTCGATGGGTGGAGGGGGGGTGGGTAGGAGGTGGAATTCCCTCCTAGAGGCGGGTTGGGGAGGGGACTGGGGGTATCCAAAGAGGAGACCCAGAAAAGGGGAAACATTGGAAATGTACATAAAGTATCAAAAATAAAAAAAGGAAAAAAAAAGTCACATGGAAACCTACTATTCTAACTATTTTATAAGCTTAACACACACACACACACACACTCACACACACACACACACCCCAGTCACAAATTTAACTGGAATCTCCTACATAGGGATTATGATCATCTCGGAAGTCATGTTGTCAAATAAAAACCCCAGTTTTAGGTATTTGATACCTCCTTTTAAGTTGTGGTTCAGGGTCTTCCAGAGCCTCAGATACCCCAGATACACCAAAATATAGAATGTTACTATTACTGCCATTTGCCCTTCAAAACTTGATGATGAGACCCTGTTACTAAAATCAACGCATACTTTGGTCATAGGGCATGGAAAAATAACGTTGGTGCTGACCCAGAAGCTTCCTCCATGACTAGCTCACATCATTCTGGACGGTGCTATGGAGGTGACTGGGGAGAAAAGTCATCAACAGACTACCCAATGTGAACTGCATGAGAATAATAGTGAGAGGCATGATGAGATTTGACTATGGGTACAAAAGTGGCATGGCTATTCTCCATGTAACTAGACATGCTCTCTTTGCATTTAAGACCCACTTCACAGGAGGAAACGTATGCCTGGAACTGTGGATATAGTCACCAATCTATGGTTACAGAGTTCATAAGCTCTAAGTTCATAAGGTGTGAACCTACTGTGAACTGCTATTTTGGTAAGCAGATATAGAATCAACCTGCCCTCTAATTTTAGATCTCTCTAGCCATAGATTAATGCACCTCTCAGACTTTATTAGAGAAGGTTATTTGTGCAGTGGAAGGTTGTTGATACATGAACTATCAACTGGTCAAGCTTCAGAGAAAAAGTGTCAGTGGACATTTAGCCACAGATGGGACATTTTACACACCCTCCCCCAAGGCTCAAGGACCATACCCCAAGAGGAAGAAGAATGGTTTTATTAGTAAGAAGTTAGGAAGGACTGGATCCAGTGTCCTGGACCTGCTAGGGCTGCTGTACTTATGAATTCACAGCATTTGTGGTTGCCTGCAAAAGCCCTGCACAATAGCAAAGCAGTCAACCTGCGAGCAAGGCGTGGACAGTGGCTGTGAGCCCCCATTCTTAGCTGAGGTGCTATTGACAATTGATGGTTTCTAGGGGAGAAGGAGAGACAACTAGTATTTGTTAAGGGTGTGAGTCCTAATAGGTGGACCACACTCTATTGAAAGAGCCCACTACCAGATATATATGGGCAAGACAAATTGAGCTCAATGGGTTGTTATTAATAACAACAACAACAACTGCAACAACAATAACAGTTATGTTGGAAGTGTGGAGTGTAGGTGGAGGATGTGGGAGAGGTTAGTGGGAAAATGAAGATAATATAATCAAATACATTGTACATAGGTATAGAATTCTTTTAAAATACTAAAATACTATATTAAGGTTTGGTTTTTTTGTTTTGTTTTGTTTTCTGTTTCAAAAAGCTTTATTTTTACTTGGTCCAAGACTTGGGAGAGGCTCCAGGGTGGTTACAAAGCTGCCTAGTGGCTAGAGAAGTTCATTCAGGTGGAGGTCCTGAGGCGGGCTGGTGCAGAGCAGAGGAGGGAGCCCCTTGGAAGGCACAGAGGCTTCCTAGTTGTACTTGAGAGTGAGGCGCTCAAAGAGATACTCACCCAGAGATGCCTGGGGCACGCCAGTCTGCACTGGTTGTGGCCCTGCCAGCCTACGGAGGTTGGTCAGGTGGTTGTCCATCTTCTTGATGAGCTTCACCTCCTTATCCAGGAAGTGGCTTTCCAAGATGTCACAGAGATGAGGGTCTGTGTGGGCAGAACCCAGGACCCAGAGCCTGGTTCTGGCTCTTCTCCAGGGCCAAGGCAGCTTCCATGGCCTCCTGGGTTTTACCCCATTCATCTTGAGATGGCTTCTGCACATCCTGGAAGAGTGCACGGCCCCCACGATCATTCTGCAACTTGAGGAGACACTCTGCACCCTCGCGCTTCTCTTCAGCCAATACTCGGAAGAAGTGGTCTACATCCTCCAAAGCCACATCATCCCGATCAAAACAGAAGCCCAGAGAGAGGTAGGTGCAGGAGGCCCACAGGTGCAAGTTGACCAGGTGGTTCACAGCAGCTTCCACTTCGGTGGAATAATTCGGACGAATCTGAGAGGTCATGCCTGATCCGGAGTATGGGACTAACCGTGAAGACGGTGCTAACTGGTCCTAGGAGCCGAAGGAGGTGAGGAGATGGTCCCGGAGGCTGCGACTGGAGAGACTTGTAAGGCGGCTGGAAGGTAACTAAATGGGAGTCCCCGGATCTGTTCCGTCCAAACACTGTTGAAGCAAGACACAGATCCATGGGACCTCCAAGTTGCTGTTCTATATTAAGTTTTTAAATGAGGAAAATATCTATCTATCTGAGATAAAATTGCCAGCTATTAATTATGAAATACAAACTATCTTTTCTACATAAAGAAATAGTGTCTACAGCAAATATAAAATACTCAAGCATAAACAGTAAACAAACATAAATGAAAAAAAAGGGAAATGGTTAATTCTTCCCATTAGACATAAGAAAAGAGACATATTCACATCTTAGTGAATTTATTTTTCAAGACTTATGAATTATTCATTTCTAAGACACACAAAAATCATTTTAAAAACCAAATGATTTTTTCACCATTTCATTGACCCAGGCTTGCTTTTCCAAAGGGCCCAGGTGATATCTCTGGGAGGAGTTATCATGACAGTGGAAGGTGCCCTCTCTTCTCTTTGGTAACCTTCATGCTGGGTGCCTTGCACTTAGTGGCAAAACTTCTTCCTGTCATAAATACATGAGAAAGTTAATATTCCTCAAGATAAAGTCAATTAACTGTGACTGATAGTCACCCCAATTACTAGGTGAGTCTAGGATGGACTTTATGACAAATGGCACTGTCAAGTTCTGTCAGTAGAGGACTAATTACTGTTTATCTGGAGAACATGTAGGTAAAGAGTTGTGTCTACTTGGCCATATAAAGAAGGGTCTTCCTTTATGTTTTAGAATTTTCTTTTGGTAAATTGTCTCTATATGTATGTATATTCTAGTTTAATATTTACTCAAAAATAATGCTGATATTTTCAGCTCATCCGAGAAGGAAGTTAGAAGATCCAGACAGTCTGGACCATGTGGAATTACTCTGTTTATTACTCTATTTCTATCTATCTATCTATCTATCTATCTATCTATCTATCTATCTATCTATCATCCATCTATCTACCTATCTCTATCTATCATCTATATCAACTATCTATCATCTATATGAACTATCCATCTATGTATCTATATATCTATGTATCTATCATCTATCTATCTATCTCTATCTATCTCTATCTATCTATCTATCTATCTATCTATCATCTATATCAACTATTTATCATCTATATCAACTATCCATCTATCTATGTATCTATATATCTATGTATCTATCTATCTATCTATCATCTATCAATATGTCCATCATCTATCTATCATCTACCCATCTGTCTATTTGAATCAGTAAACTGTTTCATTTTCTTTACCTTTTTTGAGAAGACATCTGGGTTGGCAGCAAGAGGAGATTTTATTTCTAGTTATATTTCCAGGACCAAAGTCACATAGCACCAACACATGTGGAGGAGTTTTACTATTACCTAGTTCTCACTTCAGAGTTCTTTCAGAAAAATCACCCTTTGCCACCTAAAGAATATCCATTTAGGTCTTCATAGACACACTTTTAATAAAGACTGCAATCAGGGATTTGAAATAACATGATACTATTTTTTTGTTCAGTTTTCAGTCTGTACATGCAACCTGAGAACTGTTCTGTGTGTGGTATATTATGGTTGCTGGTATTTTCATGGAACTATTCACCCACCTGCTCTGTACTCAGATAACCACAGTCTTGTTTTGAGTTGCTTTTGATCAATATCAAAAAGTAAAGGATTTATTTCACCTTATAGCTTTTGGTCCATCATTAAGGGAAGTCAAGGAAAAAACTCGAACCAGGAACCTGAAGGCAAGAATTGAAGTAGAGGCTATGGAGGAATGCTGCTTACTAGCTTACTCCTCATGACTTGATTGGACTGCTTTCTTTTACAAGTTAAGACAACTTTCCCATGAGTGACAACACCCAAAAAGAGCTGAGCCATCCCATATCAATCATTTATCAAGATAGTTCCCCATTCATAGACTTACTACAGTCCAATATTATAGAACTATTTTCTCAGTTAAGATTCTCTTTTCCTACATCTGTATAGGTTTGTGTCAGATTGACAAAAAGAATGAAACAAACAAACAACAACAACAATAAAAACCACCCAGCACAAATGCTAACATATCATAAAATTGGAGCAATACTTTCCGATTTGGAATTATATAAAGTACCAGAAGGAGGGTTTACACTTTAGGGATGTGTTACAACAATTCACAACCTTACCATTCTTTATGTTGTAATAGATTCATTAAGATATGATTGGTGCATGAAATAATTTGCTTATAAGTAGTGCAGTAGATTTTGTCATATTCATAACCCCGTTTCTGTCACCACAGTAAAGATGACTATGTCCATCTTCCTTTAATGTTTCCTTATACTCTCTTTTTTTTTGCTTTCTATTTTTTCATTTATGTATATATTTATTATTCACTTTACATTCTGATTGCAGCCCCTCCCTCCTCTCCTTCAAGTCCTACCCTTAAAATTCCCTCTTCCCCTTACCTCCTCCCATCCTTGGGTATCACCCTGCCCCCTGAAACATCAAGTCACAGCAGAACTAAACACATCCTCTCTCACTGAGGCCCAACAAGGCAGTCCATCTGGGGGAATGGGACACAATGGCAGGCAACCATCAGAGACAGCCCCTCCCCCAGTTGTTAAGGAACCTAGATGAAGACCAAATTGTGCATCTGCTACAAATGTATAGGGGGCTTGGTTCAGCCCCTGCATGCTCCTTGGTTGGTGGTTCAGTCTCTATGAGCTACCAGGGGCCCAGGTTAGTTGCTCTCTATGTCTTATAATATTCTTGACTCCTTTGGCTTGCTCAGTCCTATTTCCTATTCTTCCACAAGACTCTTAAAGCTGTGCCTGATGTTTGGGGGTGTCTGCATCTGTTTCTATAAGCTGCTGGATGAAGTCTCTCAGGAAACAGTTATGCTCAGGCTTCTGTTTGTAAACATAACCAAATACCATTAATAGTATTAGTGGTTGGTTTACTCACATTGGGCGTGTCTCAAGTTGAGCCAGTCATTGGTTGGCCATTCCCTCAATCTCTGCTTCATCTTTATCCCTACACATCTTGTAAGCAGGAGAAATTTTGAGTCAAAGGTTGGTGTTCCTCTCCCTCCACTAGAAGTACCACCTGGCTACAGGAGATGGCCTCTTCAGGCTCAGCTAGGAGTATAAGTTACGGTCACCCCAAAGACTCCCAGGAGTCTCCTTTATTTCAGAGCTGCCCCTAACTGTTCTGTTCTCTTGAGGAATGGGGGGATATATTTTATATAGTTTTTTACCCTAATGGATTTACCTAACTAGATGTGATGATTGCTATCAGTAAACAAGTTTTCCCAAGATAACTTGAAAAGATGTACATCGGTGTGGATAATGTGAGGTAACAGACCTAATATTTGAGAAGGAGAAAAAATGGAAAATCATTTGACATAAACAATGATGCATAGATTAATAACATGTCACAAGCTCAGAAATAAACATCAAATCACCATATGGCTACACGAGGTAGCCTCTTCAGGCTCCATTTCTCCTGCTGGTAGGAGTTTCAGCCAGAGTCACAGCCAGAGATTCCCCAGAGCCTCTCCATTACCAGGTCTCCAGCTAGCCCCAGAGATGCCCCCCACCAATTTCCATTCTCACTCCCAGGCTTTTCTCTCCTTATTAATTAGTTTCTTTGGGTTTGTCGATTGTAACATGAATATCCTGTACTTTACAGCTAATGTCCACTAATGAGTGAGTGCATACCATATGTGCCTTTATGGTTTATCTCACACAGGATGATATTTTCTAGTTCCATCAACTTAACTGCAAATTTCATAATGTCTTTGTTTTTAATAGCTGAGTAGTTTTCAGCTTTGTGTAGATGTACCACATTTTCTTTATCCATTTTTCAGTTGAGGAACATCTAGGTTGTTTCCAGTTTGTGGCTTTTATAAATAAAGCTGCTATGAACACAGATGAGCAAGTGTCCTTGTGGTATAGTCGGGCCTCTTTTGGGTATATGCCCAGAAGTGGTATAGCTGGGTCTTGGGGTAGAACTATTCCAAATTTTCTGAGAAATTGCCAAATTGATTTCCAAAGTGATTGTACAAGTTTGCACTCCAGCAATGGAGGAGTGTTTCCCTTGCTCCACATCCTCCACACCATTTTGACAGGTATAAGGTAGAATCTCAGTCACTTTGATTTGCATTTCTCTGATGACTAAGGATATTGAACATTTCCTTAAGTACTTCTCGGTCATCTGAGATTCCCTGTTGAGAATTCTGTGTTTAGCTCTATACCCCATTTTTAATTGGGTTATTTGGTTTGTTGGTATTTAATTTCTTTGTGTTCTTTATATATTTTGGATATTAAGCCTGTGTCAGAGGAGGGTTGGTGAAGATCATTTCCCATTCTATAGGCTGCAGTTTTGTCCTATTGATGGTGTCCTTTACCTTAGAGAATTTTTCAGTTTCATGAGGTCCCATTTATTAATTGTTGATCTTAGTCCCTACCATGTTGGTGTTCTGTTCAGGAAGTTGTCTCCTATACCAATGCAGTCAAGAGTATTCCTCACTTTCACTTCTATTACATTTAGTATAAACAGTTTTATGTTGAGGTCTTTAATCCTTGAGATCTTGAATTTTGTGCAGGTTGATAAGTATGGATTTGTTTTTATTCTTGTACATGCAGACATCCAATTAGACCAGCACCATTTGTTAAAAGTGCTTTTATTTTTTCATTGTATGGTTTTGGCTTCTTTGTTAAAAAAAAATCAACTTTTTGTAGGTATGTGGATTTATTTCTGGGTTTTGATTCTGTTCCATTGATCAACCTGTCTGGTTTTTAATGACTATTGCTCTGTAAGATAGCTTGAAATCAGGGATAGTGATACCTCCAGAAGTTCTTTTATTGTACAGGACTGTCTTATCTATCCCGGATATTTGTTTTTCCATATGAAGTTGAGAATTGCTCTTTCAAGGTCTGTAAACAATTGTTTTGAAATTTTGTTGGGAATTGCATTGAATCTGTAGATTGCTTTTGATAAGATGTCCATTTTTACTATGTTAATCCTACCAATATATGAAAATGGGAAATCTTTCCATCTTCTGATATCTTCCTCAATTTATTTCTTCAAAGCCTTGAAATTCTTGTCATACATGACATTCACTTGCTTGATTAGAATTACACCAAGATATTTTATATTATTTGTAGCTATTGTAAAAGATGTTGGTTACCAGATTTCTTTCTCATACATTTATTGTTTGTATAAAAGAAGGTTACTTAGTTTTAATTTTTACTTAATTTTGTATCCAGTCACTTTGCTAAAACTGTTTATCAGCTGTAGGAGTTCTCAGGTAGAATTTTGGGAGTTACTTTTATATACTATCATATTATCTGTGAAAAGCCATACTTTGACTTCATTCTTTTGAATTTGTATCACCTTGATCTCCTTTAGTTTTCTTATTGTTCTAGCTAGAACTTCAAATACTAATTTTGAATAGATACAGAAAGAGTGGGCAGTCTGTCTTGTCCCGGATTTTAATGCAATTGCTTTAAGTTTCTCACCATTTAATTAGACTATTGGTTTGCTGTCTGTTGTTTTTATTATGTTTAAGTATGCACCTTGTATCCCAAATGACTCAAAGACTTTTAACATACAGGGGTGTTGGAATTTGCCAAAGACTTTTTCAGCAACCAATAATATGATCATGATTTGTTGTTGTTGTTGTTGCTCAGTTTGTTTATATGGTCGATTACATTGATAGATTTTCTTTTTTTTCTTTTTGATACTTTATTTACATTTCCAATGTTTCCCCTTTTCTAGGTCTCCTCTTTGGAAACCCCCTATCCTCTCCCCCTCCCCACCTCTATGAGGGAATTCCACCTCCCACCCACCCGCCCACCCATTCCCATATTCCCACCTTGACATTCCCTTTTACTGGGGCCTCTAATACCCTCAGGCCCAAGGGCCTCTCCTCTCTCCCTGATGGCCAACGAGGCCATCCTCTGCCACATATGTGGTCTGAACCATGGGTCCATAGATGTGTATTCTTTGGTTGGTGGTCCAAACTCCAGGAAAACCGGGGGCGGGGTCAGGCCCTTTGACGCTCTTGCTCACTCCATGGGGCTGCGAACTCCCTCAACTCCTTCAGTCCTTTCTCCAATTCCTCCATCTGGGACCTCACTCTCAGTCCAGCAGTTACTGTTATGTGAAACTTGGGCATTCTGAACTTTTGGGCTAATATCCGCTTATCAGTGAGTGCATACCATGTTTGTTCTTTTGTGACTGAGTTACCTCACTCAGG
>JAPYYD010005600.1:0-11966 GCA_028551405.1 Uromys caudimaculatus | reverse complement strand
AAAAAAAAAAAAAAAAAAAAAAAAAAAAAAAAAAAAGAACACATGTCTCACTTGATGCCAGCCCATCTGATTGTATGTGTGTTCTTTCAGGTTTCTAGGACCCTGATGCTAGATCTGTGGCAGAGGACAGTTTTATATTTTATTAACTTGTATGTAGCAGGATATAGTTTACTTCTCCAAGAGAGGTGCTAAGATTTGCCCTGGTATCACAAAGGAATTATCTACCATGGTTTTCTCTTAAAGATACACATGAGAGGATAGAGTACATAGAGGAAGACTGGGCAGGGGCTCTGTACTGGCTGGTTTTGTGTCAACTTGACACAAGCTGGAGTCATCACAGAGAAAGGAGCCTCCCTTGAGGAAATGCCTCCGTGAGATCCAACTGTAAGGCATTTTCTCAGTTAGTGATCAAGGGAGGAGGGCCCATTGTGGGTGGTGCCATCCCTGGGCTGGTAGTCTTGGGTTCTATAAGAAAGCAAGCTGAGCAAGCCAGGAGAAGCAAGCCAGTAAGCAGTATTACTCCATGGCCTCTGCATCAACTCCTGCTTCCTGACCTGCTTGAGTTCCAGTCCTGACTTCCTTTGGTGATGAACAGCAGCATGGAAGTGTAAGCTGAATAAACCCTTTCCTCCCCAACTTGCTTCTTGGTCATGATGTTTTGTGCAGGAACACAAACCCTGACTAAGACAGGCTCCATCTACATGGCTACAGGGAAGCTCTTCTCTTGGGTTGGTGTGCAGCTGGTTAGGGGAGGAGTGTCATTTTACCTAGGGTCTGTAAGGAAGCCCAAATGAATTTACTGGTTCTCCCACCCAGAGTGAATCTGGTGAAATTATGCCTGTTTGTTGTTGGGATCTCAGGCAAAGGGATAGGTGCTGCTTAGTCTTCCCCAGGGAAGGGATTTTAGCAACACTGACAGATCAAGATCCTAACAAGGACAGTGGGCTTCATCTCCTATCCATCTTCATGTAGTAAAGAAGGGAGATAGCGCAGTTTCCCTAACAAGGACGGTTTCCCTCCGTCCCTTTACCATCCCTCTGTAAGTAGGCTGTGCACAGTTTGCTCTGGCATGCTCATTCCATACCAAGCCTGTCGCTTTTTAGTTAGTTTTCCTTTTAGGAGAACAGAATTTTCCTAAACAACTCCCCAAAATAAGTGTAAGATGTCTTCAGGTTGTATTTTCTCATTCGTGCTTTTGTACCCAGCCATTTTTCTTTCTAGTTCTAGATACACTTGACTACTGCAAACAAAAATAACTTCAATTGAACTTTAAAGGTCTTTAATCTCGTAGACTCTAGTTATGATTCTAACTTCATCTTATTCTCCCAACATTAGCGCCTGCATTGCTTCCATCATAAGAATGCTGTCCCAAGCATGGTAGATGCGTGGATGATCTTGTGACTTGGTAATAATGGAGATTCATACACATGGGTCTTTGTTGGGGCCAGAGATTTTTGCATTTCTAATTAGCTTCCAGGTGATATATTGCTGTTGGTCCCGTAGACCAAACTTTTGTGTCTCACAGCTCTGTAAGATCTAGGTGAAAGCCCCTAACTTAGTTTAATTTAACTCCACAGCCTTAGGAGTGGCATCCAGAAAGAGATGCAAAATTACCTTGGGTGCTCATTGCAGGGTATTTGATCACACTGTGAACCTCATTATTACACTACTTACTGGAAAAGCCTGTTTTTAATTGTGGCGTGGCTCGGCCTTAGCACACACCTTTAATCTGAGAGCTTTCTCCTTGAATATTGGAAACAGGATTAAATACAGTGAACCATAGGACAAGAAGTGAAGCAAGCAACCAGCTAACAGGAAGTGAACATAGGATTATTAAGGTAAAACCATAGAGAGTAAGAGGGAGTCAGGAGGATGAATAGAGAGAGGCACAGGAAGTAGAAAGGAGAGATATTTGTTTTGAAGGAGATTTTTGGAGACTGGTGAGAGACAACCCTGGTGGGATGCTGGCTGAGGAGCAAGATCAACTGGGTGCCTTCTTGACCTTTCTGAGCTAGCAGGCTTTTACCCTAGCATCTGGCTCCTGAGTCTTAATTGGTAAAATTGAACGATTGAGATTTTGTTAAGACAAACCAAGAAAACAACAACAACAAAAAAAAACCCCTCACAAACCAGCTGCTCTTAGAGCACTGTTGTGAGCTGCCATGTAGGTGCTAGGAATTGAACTCTTAACCACTGAGCCATCTCCCTAGCCCCAGAAGTACATATTCTTAAGCAGTATTATATATTTAATTCTCTCATGCTATTGTCCCAGGTAAACGAGATATTTTCAGTGCAGGCAGAGTCTCTGAAATTCTTTTCAGTTTTTTTTCCTGTGCATTGTGCATAGTAAGTCCACAATAACTATATTTGTTGATTATTTATTGTTAAGCAATGCATTCTATCTAGCATATAAAAATGAATCTCTAAATGACCTTTGCACTTATCGTTTAACAGCAGCAACTATTTTTTTAAAAAATTATAAAACATTGTAAGAAGATTATTGTGCTAAAAATAATAGTAAAGGTGTTTGTGATATTATGAACCTTAATGGGCCTTATGAATCAGGTTAAGGAAAATATGTGTCATCGCTTTGATTATAATATTATTTTTCACACATGGATGTGTGCTTGAATGTGTGGGCACAGGTGTGGTTTGCGTGTGCATATGTGTGTACTTGTGGAGACCCAAGGTTAACATCAGGTGTCATTCTCCACCCGTCCCCCATCTTATGTACTGAGATGGGAGCTTACCATTTCTAACAGTGGAGCTAGCTAGCTTGCTTCAGAGATTCCCTGTCTCTGCCTCCTGAGGTCTGGAACTATAGGTTGGCCTCCATGTTTATCTGGCTTTTCATATGGATACGGGTGATCCAAACTGCGGTCCTCACATCCCCATGGTGAGTGCTTTCCCACTGAGATGTCTTCCCAGCGACTGAGTATGGTATTTTGAGACTGAAAATATCATTATTCATTACATTCATCCTCATTTCTGTCATTTCTAAACTGATGCTAAATGTGATCAATTGATTTAGGTAGATGCTCGAATACAAACACGATCAATTGATATAGGTAGAATCTATGCTTGCCAAGGGTTCCTATGGCAGAGGCTTGAAGGATTCCAAAAGATAGATGGTCTACAGAAATACATTGCTATAAATGCTGCTTGGGTTTGCAGCTGAGTTGGAAACCTCCCACAGACATCAGACTGTAACAGTCTGCTGGAAATTTTAGGGGAAGAAGGCATAAAACGTTCATAAATTTTGACTGCAGACTTCGGGTCTCAGATTTCAAATGAATGTATTGATCGGGTCATGCTTTTAAACCTCTGAAGAAGTCCTACGTACCTGAGTAAATTCCATGGATGTATGTGTTTGAAAAGGCATGCTTTGCCAAAGGTTTGCCTTCTGTAAAAGAAATGTGTGCATGAAATAACACTAACCCTTTCCTCATGAAGATCTCATCCTTTCCTGAGATCTTAGAGCTCAGGAAAGAAACTGGAAGGGACACATTGCCTCATTGCTAACTCCTTTTATGTGAGTTTTGTTCAGCCTATTATTATCTTTCTAAATTAATGGGAAGTCACTGGGACTCTCCACTCACATTCTACCTGGAACATCGGAAATAAATGACTCTTAGATACTCATGTAGATGCTCATACAATTGGTCCTTTAAAGGCTATAATCATTGGTCTTCAGCATCCCTAGATGCTGACGTTCTAACCGGATCCTGCATACAAGTAAGAGTGGAGAAGGACCTAAGTCAGTTTTGATTTTGGGGTTGATTAATGATAACTGGTCTTAACACAAAACAAGCACAGTTGCTTAGAACTAAGGGTCCTCTTCTTCGTAGGGTTAAGGTTAAGATAAGGCGAAGGACATGGGCTAAGAACAAGGATCCTCTCTTTAGTAAGACTCCTGATAAACCTGGACCTGTAACGTCCTTCCTAAGTGCTCATGACTTCAACAAGTTTATAAATTAGTGGGAAAACTTCCTAGTCTGAAAAATGTCAAGGAGATAGACATTAGCATTTCACATCTGCTCTCCTATGACAGTTATTACAGGAGCTGAGATATGACTCTGCATCTCATATCACATAGTCTGGTCCCTATCCATCCCTGCAGTACCTCAGATTGCAGATCGTTTTGGCTCGAGTCAATGTTTATGTACAAGAATTATGCAGTAACTAAAATGTCAGTGGCTTCAAGACGAAGCATCATGGATTGTTGTGAAGAGAGTTAGAGTCCTAATTAAGCAAAGTAACGTACTCCTAATATTCAGAAGACGCCTGGGCAATTTTTTAGTGTAGAAAATCAACACCCACATATATACACACTCACACACAAATACTTCTGTTATAATTTATGTGCCCATAACGAAGAGATTAAATGGATACTTTTAATGAAACATATATAGATCAGAAAAATGCTTGTTCTTTCTCCATTAACCATGTAAACTGGACCATTATAAGGACATTTTAATAAGGAAGATTTTCAGCAATAGCTGACACAGTATAGAGTCAAGTTTACACCTCAGAAAGTGGGTAACTGGAGGAGTTTGTGACATCATACAGTGACAAATAGCTCTGGGTCAGATGAGCCGATGGGATAAATGTTTTCATGAAAGCTATTACCAGCTACTTTTCATGTGAATGGTACCTGCTTCTTGCTATATCTGCATACTCTGCTGACTTTTCTATGTTTGACTTTTAGGCAGCTACATTTGGTTAGTAAGCAAGCCAATAAGGTGCTCTGTGTTTCTATTTTAGTTCCTAAAGTCACTGTACCAAAAACATTAGAAGAAACTTAACACTCCAGAGGTAGCAAACAAACAAACAAACAAACAAACAAACAAACAAACGAACGAACAAGCAAACATCAATGCAATCCCCCTTAAACCAACCATAACCACTCCTTTGGTAAGAAAAGCACACTTCTACACTCATGCTTGGTGGAATAAAATTCCACTGGTACCTACTTTGCCCAGTACAAGTGTGTGGGATGTTCCCCTTTCTCTTTGTCCTATATAGCAGGCAGCATAGGGTTTGGGATGTTGAATACTGTACTAGCTAGTTTGTGTGTCAACTTGACACAAGCTGGAGTTACCACAGAGAAAGGAGCTTCAGTTGAGAAAAATGCCCTATGAGATCCAGGTGTAAGGCATTTTCTCAATTAGTGATCAAGGGGGAGGGCCCCTTGTGGGTGGTGCCATCCCTGGGCTGGTGGTCCTGGGTTCTATAAGAAAGCAGACTGAGCAAGCCAGGGGAAGCAAGCCAGTAAGAAACATCCCTCCATGGCCTCTGCATCAGCTCCTGCTTCCTGCCCTGCTTGAGTTCCAGTCCTGACTTCCTTTAGTGATGAGCAGCAGTGTGGAAGTGTAAGCTCAATAAACCCTTTCCTCCCCAACTTGCTTCTTGGTCATGATGACTGTGCAGGAATAGAAACCCTGACTAAGACAGATACATACAGATAAAGACATACAGTTTGTCTTTAGGAGAGATAAGCTGTACAAAGACCTACTGAATTGAGAAGACAAATTCATTTTTTTCTGATATTGTTATGTATTCAAGTAGACGTCCTATAAACTAGATCAATGAATAGTTGTTAGGGTTTTTGCACTGAT
Source organism: Uromys caudimaculatus (assembly GCA_028551405.1). Classification (NCBI taxonomy): domain Eukaryota; kingdom Metazoa; phylum Chordata; class Mammalia; order Rodentia; family Muridae; genus Uromys; species Uromys caudimaculatus. The sequence continues at coordinate 6,348 of JAPYYD010005600.1, read as the reverse complement.
CAGAGAGCCAAAGATTGCCAAAAGGTTACACCATCAACAGACATCATGGGGGAGATTTGGGGCAGTGGCATACAAATGCTGCCTCTGAGCAAGAATGGAGGAGAAAGAGAGAAGGCCACTCATCCACAGGCTTTGTAAAGGGTTATAGCACACGTGCATGGGGAGCATTTGGTGGCTGGTGCTGAGTTACTGGGCAGAGTGGGGAGGGCGCTTGGTTCTGGAATGCAGGTGGTTCTGGGTTTTCCAACAGTGACAGGAATGGTTTGTCATTCCCGATTCCTACTCACTTAATTCCCCGGCGAAACATATGTTCTGTGTTAATGAATAAGGAAAATTTGATGTGTTATTCCTCCCCCTACATACTGAGTTTTTCAAACAGATGTTCTCCTATCTGATGTTTTATTACTGAAAAAAAAAAAAAAAACCCACTTTCTTCTCTTGGCTTCCCAGTGAGTACCTCTTGAATCTTGATTTGCACTGTCAGTGTGTGGCAAGAGCAATGAACTTATTCTAGCTTTATCTCTTTTCTTTATACTTGGGCATATTAAAAGCAAATAACTCTCTGTTCTGTCTTATTTCCATGGTAATTCTTTTCTTTTTCCCAAAAGAGAAGAATCCTATGTAAATAAAGATTGACCAATGAGCAGAAATAAATATCTTTTCTTTATTAGATTAAGATTGTTAAGAATAACAGGGCTGACGAAATGCACTATATTCAGATTACTTAAATTCTATTTTATTGGTTACTTGTGGAAATATGTCTAGGTGGGATTATAGCTATCACCATAAAGCAGGTGCTAACTTTCTTGTATTTCATGATTTGAGTCTGATATCCAGCATGAGATTACTGTTGGGGTTTTTAAGGCCATAGCATGAGTTAATGTGATCAACATTTAACATAAAGGAGATTTCTATGTAAAAAAATATATCATGAAAAGAATAGGTACAGGTGATTTAATGATGGTACAGTACATAAGAATCTAGATGACCTGGGATTTCAAAGGTTGTGCACCACTGTCTCCATCTCCTGGAGATTTACAATCTACTGTCATATTTCAAAATAAAGAAAAGTACTAAGCAGTAGTATTCTTTTAAGTAGGTTCATATGATAAGTTCATTTAAGAGATGCTCACAGCTCTTAAATCTGTCCTTCTAGAAGACTCTCAGTGCTGCCATTCTGTTCACCAACAGTGATGACATCATCAAAGCCTTGGGAGGGGAAGTGTAATTCTGAGCGCTGATGAACACAGTCTTTCAAGAACCACAGCTGGCTTGTCTTTTACATCTTTCTCTAGGATGCCAAGGTTATCAAAAAGGGGAGCGGGAACAGCCTGGAAATCAATTTTCAGATATTTACAAGGTCACTGTGGTCTAAGATAGCAAGGCTGCAGTGCTTGACATGCAAAGACCCACGTTTAGCATCTCTAACGACATCAGTCATGGTCCAAGAAAGGAGCAGGTGCAAACCTGCTAGGAAAATGCACTTTAAACTTTTCTTCCATTGTACCTGTGGGCAACTTTTTTTGTAGCAATTTTATTAATTTTTTTTCTCTTTAAGATAGGGTCTCCCTTGGTGTCTCACTTCACAGTCCAGGCTGACCTGGAACTCATTATGAAGATCATGCTATCAAACTCCCAGCTGTCTTCCTGTCTCAACCTCTTGAATGCTGGGATTACAGGAGCAAAGTACCACACAATTCTAACCTAGTTTTCAGTTAAGCTTTTTATTTGGAAACACCGTCTTAGTTAGGGTTTTATTGCTTCGAAGAGATACCAGGACCACAGCAACTTTTATAAAGGAAAACATTTAGTCGGGGCCGGCTTACAAGTTCAGAGGTTTAAATCATTATCATCATGGTGGGAAGCACAGCAGCCTGCAGGCAGACACGGTGCTGGAGAAGGAGCTGAGAGTTCTCCATCTTGATCAGCAGACAGCAGGAGGAGACTGTGAGCCACACTGGGCATAGCTTGAGCATATAAGACCTCAAAGCCTGACTCCACAGTGACACACTTCCTCCAATAAGGCTACCCCTACTCCAGGAAGGCCATACTTCATAATAATACTCCTTACGGGCCACGCATGTAAACACATAGCTCTACGGGAGCCATTCCTCGTCCAATGATCACAAACACATTCAAAGCGTCAAGAGAAGTTACTTTCCTATTGGAGTACATCTGCCTTTACCTATGTGCCTCTCCCGGTCCTCCCTTTCCAAGTTGCGTCCTTTAAGAGTTATGTACAAATGGATGCATGAACACGCACTTATGTGTAAACACTTTGTTATCTCTGTATAGGCGTTCCATCATTGTAGTCTCTTAAAAACAATAGATTCTCTAATAACAATGTCTTTTGAAGCCTCATCGCTACTTTGCAGTTGAGGTAGGAACCTACCCTTGAGAATCATCTGATGGGAAGACCGAACCCTTTATTTTTCCCACGGAGATCAACTCCATAATGAAATAGTCCTGGATGTTCATTTATAACTGGCACCTTGCAAATGGAGACCCCATATCACGAGCAAGAACCTCCTTCTTATTATTCTTACCTGCCCTTTCTTTTCATCGTTTTTTATCTACTTTTGTTCCCTTTTTGGCTTTCCCTTGCACTTGATATTTTTTAAAGGCCACAGACAGGTCCTCGCTCACCTACGCAACTTAATTACATTTCTGGGAGCTGCGTTGCTTTTTTTAAGTGGATATGACTTAAAAAAAGAAATCTAGGTGATATTTTGCAGTTTGGCGATAACTGTTATTTCCTCCAGCCTCAGTAGAAAGAGATTTCATTCAAACTGTCAGACAGCTCTGAATAAGCAGTTTGGCAGCTGATACAGTAATTAACATCCGGGCCATTTGCAAAAGTCCATGCAAACACATGCTGGTAGCGCCCTCTTAGAGAAGCTTTCTTTTTCTTGTCAGCAGTTTTGCACCTGATGTTTTGGCTAGCAACTCAGAGCTCCTTTAGAGATGGTGCTCCCATCTCTTAAAGCAGAGAAATTCCATTGGTTGCAAAGTCCCAGGAACTGAATGTGCTTTAGCAGGACTTCTCAAAGCATTGGTGAGTAGAGAGAGCTGCTAGGTCTCAAGCTACAAAGAAGAGTCTTTGCCTGACAGGTCCTCCCGCAAGAATCCAGGTTAGAGGCCTGAAATCAATTCAAGGAGCTGAAAGGATGAAGGATTTCATGGTCTGGGGTGGCTTCTTTTGAGTGATCTGGCTCACTCAGGATTTTCTTTGGCTGTCTGACCAGAGGCAAAGATTAGCGACACAGTTGGCATGAAGCCCGGCCTGTGGGAACCATGGGTCTTCTTAACATTTGTTAGTTTGGAACAGATAGGGTTTACATAGCTACTCTCACTCTAAGTCATCAAGAAGTAAAGCAATTGCCTTTTGAGAGAAAGCAGGTTTTTTCTTTTCCTGAGAGAAGCTGCCTTCTCTGGAAGGCAGGTGGGGCTCATGTGTACAATCAGGGAAAACTCCAACATGATTACCTCTGTCTTTTATCTTCAAGTGGTTTGGTTCATTTCTTTTCCTGAGGGTTTCTGCAATTTAGTGCAGCCAAGAAGCCCTTTACTACTGAATCTGGGCTTAGGCACCAGGGACTTTGACTTGTGCAGGTCAACACTCACTCCTGCTTCATAATCCAGAGATGTATCAAGCACACACCTAAAGAATCCTTCTACAACCTCAAATTGGGTGAAATTAGGTAGAAGAATTTTTTTTTTTTTTTTTAAAAAGCTTCTTTCAGGGTTGAAGAGATGGCACCGTGGTTACCTAACTGTTTTGTAAAGCTGCAGGGTGTGTGTGTGCCTTAAAGGACCCATGCTGAGGCGTCTCCCCAAGGAATCAGCCATACCAGGGTCTAGTATATAATGAAGTTTATTTGGGACATGGAAGGGGGTGTGGGGAAGGGAATTGAGGCAGGGAAAGAAAGGGGACAGAGAAGGACAGAAAGAGTGAGGAGAGAGAAGGAAGGGAAGAGGCTGGCCTGGTAACAAGTGGAGAGAGATGACAGGGAGGGAGAAGGAGAGTGAGGGAGAGAGGGAGAGGGAGAATCAGTGGGGGAGGGGGAGGGGAGGGGAAGGGAGAGGGAAAATCAGTGGGGGAGGGGGAGAGAGACAGGGAGAGAAACCCACCAGTCTTTTTATAGGGAGCCAGCCTGACCTGGCTATTGCTAGTTCACTGTTGGGCGGAGCCTAGAAGAAATGCTAACATTATGGCCACTTGCTGCTTTTGCCAAGGATCCCAGCATCCACATCTGTGACTCCAGTTCCAGGAGATCTGATATCTTTTCCTGACTTTTGTGAGGGTGGTAGACATATAAACATGCAGGCAAAACACGGCTGTACAAAAACTAAGATTAAAACACTAGAAAAAACAAACAAACAAAAAAACCCTGTTGACTCTTTTTACCAGTTATTCACTTAAAAAATTTCATACACTATATTTTGACCACATTTTTCTCTCTCCCAACTCCTACTAGATCCTTCCCCTCAACCTACCCTACTTCAGGTTCTTTTTCTTTCTTAAAAACTGAAACAAGACAATTAATGGAGTTTGTGTTATCCAATGATCCCTGAAAATGAGGCCTGCCCTGGTGTGTATTTGATATACCCAATGACACTCCATTGGGGATCAAACCAAACCATAATACCAAACCAAACCATAACAAATAGAACCAAACCATACATACCATACCAAACCAAACCATATCAAACCATACCATTCCAAACCAAACCAAATCAAACCATACCAAACCTAACCATACCAAACCATACCAAACCAAACCAAACCAAACCAAACCAAACCAAACCAAACCAAACCAAACCAAACCAAACCAAACCAAATCAAACCATACCAAACCAAACCATACCATACATACCCAAACCAAACCATACCAAATCATACCAAACCATACCAAACCATACCATACCAAACCAAACCATACCAAACCATACCAAACCATACCATATATACCCAAACCAAACCAAACCAAATCATACATACCCAAACCAAGCTATACCAAACCAAACCTAACCAAACCTAAATAGATTTTCTCTCTTCAAGCAACTATCAATTTCAGATAGCTTCTTGGTGCTGCGATCTTGTCTGGCTTGTTATGGTCTTGGAGGCACTGTCTCAGTCTGTGAGTTCACATGCCGGTCAGTCCTCTTACATCCTTGGTGTCATCTCCCATCTCTGTCTCTCACAATCTTTTTAACGCCCTTTCTAAAGGATCCATGAGCCTTTAGGGGAGGGGTGTGATGAAGACATCCCATTTAGAGCTCAGAGCTCTGAAGTCTCCCACTCTCTCTACATGCACAATTATTTCTCTACTGTGTGTATAGGAGTGGGTTATATGTGCCATGGTACATATGTGGAGCTCAGAGGACAACTCATAGAAGTCTCTTCTTTCCTTCTAGCATGTGGGTCCCCACGTTTAACTCAAGTTGTTCACGTTGAAGGCAAGTGCCCTTACTGTTTGGGTTTCTTCGGAAGAATACCTTGGCAGATCTGGGCCAAGGAATGCCACGAAGTCACAACAGGTAACAGACCTTAAAGGAGAATGATAGGGGAGGGAGTGTACAAAGGCTGCCCTGATGAAGGGTGAGGGAGAAAGAGAGAGACAGAGATTGAGAGTTAAAGAGACACAGCTGGTGATGCTGTACTGAGTCCCTGGGGAAGGGGGTGGTGGAGGCATCTGGTTTCTCACACTAACCTGCTGAGGCCATCTTGCCCCCCCCCAAAGCTGCTTTTATGTTGGGATAGAGTCCTTTCCAAAAGAAAAACTATGTTCAGATTTCCTTATTCCTTAGTATTTAATTGTAGAGCATGGCACATTATAGAACAGTGTTTCTCAGACTGGACTTTTAGGACCTGCAGCAGGAGCAACATCTGGAAACAAGTCAGAAATGATGGTTGATTCTCCAGTGAAGGCTTGTAGGTATTTGCTGAAGACAGTGCTGGCTCTCAAAGTCTTTCAGGATACTATCACTAATGCTATGCTGTAAATCATTGGTTCCCAAATTTACCGTGCATCAGAGTGAACAGGAGCGATTGTGGAATTGTAGGCTGATAAACCCTACCCTGACCACCTGCAGATCTGGAGGTGGTCACATCTCCTAGACATACTCATGCTGCTGTCTAGAACTCTGCTTTGAGAAACACTGGCTTCAGACAGTGACTTTCAGAGTGGTTGCACCAACTTGCAATCCCACCAACAGTGGAGGAATGTTCCTCTTTCTCCACATCCTCGCCAGCATCTGCTGTCACCTGAGTTTTTGATCTTAGCCGTTCTGACTGGTGTGAGGTGGAATCTCAGACTTGTATTGATTTGCATTTCCCTGGTGACT
>JAPYYD010005599.1:0-11966 GCA_028551405.1 Uromys caudimaculatus | reverse complement strand
CGCAACCCATAAAAGGGCGCCAAAGTGTATGCCAAGTGCAGGCTCCTCCTCTTTAATCGGTTCACGAGCTGAAACCACCAATCAGGTTGTGCCACACTGCTTGATGGGTTATAAAAGGGAACTGTCCTTCGGGGTCAGCGTTCTTCCTCCATCAACGGCTGAATAAAGCTGAACTGCAGACGAAGCCTATGTGTCGTGCATCTTCTTGCTGGCGAGAGGTGCGCAGGACATGTGTGTGTGTGTATTCTGAAACATATAAATAGAACCTGCTCAGTCCATATAATATTGCTTATACGCGTATGTTTTCAGGACTGACCATTTGGTTTTGGGTAACGAGTACTGTGTTTTTGCCTGTAGTACTTTGCCTATGACGGAGGCCTCTTTAATCTTCCCATTTTTAGCCGGGCAGTGGTGGCCTTTAATCCCAGCACTCAGGAGGCAGAGGCAGGCGGATTTCTGAGTTCGAGGCCAGCCTGGTCTACAGAGTGAGTTCCAGGACAGCCAGGACTACACAGAGAAACCCTGTCTCGAAAAAGCAAAAAAACCAAAAAAACAAAAACCTTCCCATTTTTATATTAGCCTATCTATTAGTGACTTTCTTGTCCATGTCATGTTTGGGATACCATGATGATGATATTCATGGGTGTAGCTTTTACAACATGTATAGGAAACATATACTCACAGAAATCTTCCTATTCCTTTGGCTCTCACATCCTTCAATCTCTTCTTCTACAAGGACCACTGTGATTTAGGTACAAGAGTTTTGTTGTTTATGTATCAGTTGGAAATTGGCCCCATAATTCTACATTTTAACCAGTTGCAGTGTTTCATAATGGTCTCTAATAATTATGCCTGAAAATGTCTTAAGAAATTACACATTCACCTACTAGAAATACATATAATTTGTGTAACTCTATCTATATACATATAGTTTAAATGATAATATCCCATATAGGCTGAAGATGATCACTCAAAGAGCTGTAAAAACCTCCTAAAATGCCAGCATCAGTAAGAGAAGCATTCTTTTGAGGATTTTTTTTCCAGTGCTGTTCAAAAAATTCCCAACATATTATAACCAAGTACTCTTTTTCTTTTCCAAAGGTGAAAGGTTAAGCATATATTGCTGAAGACACCATGATGTCTGGACCCAGAATCCAGAGAACTCCAGGTAGAGCTGACCTAAAATCCTCCTTCATGATGACCAGATTTCATGGTATGAGATAGTGTCATATAAGCTCCCTAAGGAGGAAACCGATCTATAGCCCTAGCTAGTTCCTACCTACGACTCATATAAACCACAGTAATAGCCAGCCTAGCTTCGTAACCTTAAAGTTGCAAAAGCAGCACACATGCCTTTGTGATAACCAACAGCTCTCTCAATGAGTCTTAACCTGTCGGTCATGACCCCTTTTCTGGGAAATTGACCCTTTCATTAGGAGCCACCTAAGACCATTTGAAAACACAACTACAAACATTACAATTCATAACAGTAGCAACATTACAGTAATGAAAGAGCAATAAAAATGATTTCACATCTGGGGTCACAACAGGAGAAACTGTATTAAAGGGTCACAGCATTAAGAAAGTTGAGCCCCACTGCTCTAACTGAAATTAAGTCCCACTCAACAAGAATGAAATCATTCATGATTCTAGAAACCCAGCCAATTCCCCATTAGTAATGAAGTTATGAATGTTGGAGGAGATCCTACAACTGTCAGATTATGAAATCAGTATAATTCCCTAAGTAAGTTCTAAATATTTATTTTTATACTGACAGATAAGTGTAGTTCTCACACTTTATCAAGGAAACTTCCCAAATGGATTTTAATAATAATTTTTTTTGATATTTTAAAAAAGTCAAGAAATACAGTAATAATTATACGATTATGTATGTATATAATTATAACTAAAAATAATAAAATAATTATGACAAACATATTGTTATTTATATAATTATAACAAGGTTTGACATTTAATTCAGAATCAGGAATATTCTTTAAACCAATAAGTATTACCAAATGATTCCTTAGAATCTTTGTCTTAATTCTGACCTCTCATTTTTTCTACACAATTGCTTAGTAAAAATATTAAGGTCTTAGTATATAAATATTCAAGATAAATAAAAATTCTGAATTGAGAAAACTAAAATTGCTGTTTTTTTATCTTAGAGTTTTGAATTCATAATTTTGCACCAAAAATAATTATAGCAAACTTATATTATTTATGATTTTAATCATCAAATCCTGATTAAAATTAGATTATATATGACTTTATTAGTAAATTTGACAAGGATTCTCTCTTTAGCATGCCTTTTACAAATGTCTTCATTCAAAATTAAGTAAAATCTTGTGGTTTGAATTTAATATAATAGGGCTCATCAAGTATTTTCAAAAGCTAGCATTTTATTTTACCAAACATATTGATATTTTCCTCAATTTTAGAGTCATAAATCTAAAAGAGACTCACTTTAACTTCAACACTATTATGATCTTCTTTATCTGTTAGTCATGAGCCATCTAAAAGCATATGTCACACTGAATCGGATTCCAAAGTGGAGAAAGGATCACTGCTTGCTACTTGTAGATTTCTTGCTTGCTTGCATCCTTCATCCTTCCCTCCCTTCCTTCATCCCTCCCTCCCTCCCTCCCTTCCTCCTTCACTTCCTTACTTTTATTCTTTATCTCCTTCTTCCTTCATTTCTTCTTTTTTTCTTTTAGAATGTAGAGTTTAGTTGAGTTTATGGTTCCTGGAGGAATGTCTGCATCCTGAGAAAGACCTGACAGCGGGAGGCTGAGCAGGGCAGGAAGCTGAGTCTGTGGGGGCTGTTCCTCATTTAAACCTCCACATTCCGACTCCTGATTCCAGTAGCCTCATGGCCACATCATAGTGCAAAATGAACTCAATTGATCTGCAAAGTCTCCATAGCCTTTCACACTGCAAACATTAATTAAATGTCCAAAGTCAATATCTAAATGGAATACTTAAAAACTTTATATACAAGAGCTAATTTGGGCTTTCTTTTAAGCTGCCTTGCCTTGATTTTGGTTTCTGTACCTTCTGTGCCTTTGAGTAATAATCGTAGCCTCTCTTCTCTGTCTTTTCGGAAGCATGCATCATTATTAAGCTGATTATTTTTGTTTATTCCATGGAAAATATTTTTGAAGTTAAAATAAATTTTCAAGTGTCTTAAGAACCTAAAGGATATGATGAACTAAAGAGAAGAAGAACAGGAGAAAAAGTGGACAAGCAATTGCAATGTTTTCGTTTTACAAAAAAAAAAAAAAAAAAAAAAAAAATAGTTAAATGAAGCCAAAGGCAGAAATTGACACTTGAACTTGACACTGAAGACAATAACTTCAAAGATGTTAATTCTACCCATTATTGTTCTATATGGCTTATATAAATCACATAAAAATTGTTCTCACAGAGATAAACTAGCTTACATCTTATACAATATAACCCAGCTCTTATAGGTGTTTTGATATTAATAGGTTAATAATATTTGTAATTACTAAATATTTCTATGCTATAGAAAACAAATGTAAAAATTCTTAGACTAAAGAGAAAAATCATCAAAATCAGTCTCATGTTAAGATTAATTGCAAACACCTGAGAGAGATATGAACAAACAATTATCAATGTTGAAACAATTTAGTATATTCCTTTAGTACTTTCAAAACATGTTATTCTCATCATCATCATCATTATTATTAATATTATTATTATTATTTACTATTGAATGCTCTCTACTACTGAAAATACTTATGTAGTAACTTTCTTTTGATCTGTAAACAATATATTCTGGAAATATTCATCCAAATAATTGGTAAACAAGTCATTTTGTTTTGATGAAGTATGGTAACAACCACAAACTTTAGGAATTGTATGTTGCTGAGAGATTACAACACTAACATCCACAATTAAGTGTATTTTGAATTTTAAAAAAGCTAATGTTTTTTGAAGTGCTCTTCAATATCTCTTTAAACACTTCTAAGAAGGTAGAGTTATTTACTTGTTTCCCTGAAGATTGATTTTCTTATGTTTCTCTCAAATTGGTAAACTTATGAAATCAGCACTCTTCACTTTATACTCAGTATAATAGATAAGCATAGAGATTTTGGATCCCTCTAGCCTGGTTTACCCTTTGCTTCATAATGGCTGTATCCATTGATTTATACTTCAATAAAATCAGTCAGACTAGTTTTATGTGCTAGATCACTGTTAAAAGTAAATTAAATCCAAGTACAATTTGAAGTGAAAAAAATCTGAAAAGGATAAAGTCAACTTCAAAGAGAGAATGAAGAGCATATAAGAGAAATTGCAGGAACTTTTCTAAGAAGCCTTAAGAAATAAATTTTCAAGGGAAAACGATCCTTATAAAAGACATATTTAAATATTATCTTCATAGCAATGTGTTCCTAAGAACACAGTTTTACCAAAACTCAGACATCATTTCAGGCAGAATTTTCACTTTTGACTTTAAAACTCCATTCTATGTAAATAAAAACACTTTGTAGATTTTTAAGTAAAAACATTTTACTTTGTAGATACATTTTGTAGATTTAAATTTATATTTGAACCCTTATCTTGAATCTTTCTTCTTCATTTCCCTTTCATTTCTGAACATTTAGGTGCTAAGTCCAGTGAAGTGAAAGCAAGGTTAGAATCCAAAGAGCCTTAAGAGAGACTGTGATACTAACAAATTACCAGCATCAAGGCAAGTAGAAACATGTTACAGAGGGTCATTGTCCTTGGAGTTGAGAACTGAGGTAAAGAGTGTATTTCTGTGCAAACACGTACATTTTTTATCCAGAATCCCTAATGTTTTAATTTTTAACACCTATTTTTCATTTTTTAATTGGATAATTTTTTATTTACATTTCAAATGTTATCCCTTTTCCTGGTTTCCCTCCCTCCTGGAAACCCCCCATCGCCTCCCCCTGCTTCTATGAGAGTGTTGCTGCACCCATCCACCCACAACCCGCCTCACCCTCGAATTCTCCTGCACTGGGGCATCCATCGAGCCTTCATAAAACCAAGGACCTCTCCTCCCATTGATGCCTGACAAGGCCATCTTCTGCTACACATGCGGCTATAGCCGTGGGTCCCTCCATGTGTACTCCTTGGTTGATGGTTTAGACCCTGGAAGCTCTGGAGGACCCTTTCTCTAACTCCTCCATTGGGGACCCTGTGCTCAGTCCAATGTTTGGCTGCAAGCATCCAAATCTATATTGGTCTCTGCCAGAGACTCTCAGGAGACAACTATATCAAGCTCCTTTCAAGTAAGTACTTCTTGGCATTCACAGTAGTGTGTGAGGCCCTACCAGCCGCTGACTAAGACAGTCGCAGATACTTATGCCCAACCATTGGACAGAAATCTGGGACCAATATGCAAGAATTAGGGGATGGATTGCAGGAGCTGAAGAAGAGGGTGACCCAGTAGGAAGACAAGCAGCCTCCAATAACTCAGACCCCAGGGACCTCCCAGGGACTGAGCCTTCAACCAGACCGCATACACAGGCTAGACTGAGGTCCCCATATATAGCAGAGGACTGCCGGGTCTGGCCTCAGTGGAAGATGTGCCTAACCCTTGAGAGACTTGAGGCCTCAGGGAAGGAGGATGTCCCAAGGGGAGGGAGAGCACTCTCACAGAGGCAGGGGGGAGGGAGAATGGGGTTAGGAACTGTGGGGGGACAGAAAAGTGGGCCAACACCTGGAATGTAAATAAATAAAATAATTAATAAAAAATAGAATGTTAAAAAGTATTTGGTGTTTCAGAGAACACTTAAGAAATAATTAGTAGTGATCCCTCATTAAATCTTGTAGCTCTTATGTTCCTATACATTCAAAACTAATCATATTACAGGATTGTATACTGTCCATTTATTATTGTTATTTTACTTAACATATACTGAGTTATACAAATTGCTTTATAGGACCTACAGCATTAATCAAAAATTTCATTGTATTAGAACAATTAATGTGAATTAAATTAAATATCCCTGATAGTGATGCTACTTGAGTTTTTGAAATTAATTTTACTTGAAATAATGCATTTTTTTAAGATATGATGTGAATATAAAACCTTCTTTTTGCTAATATTTTATTTGAAACTTCTACTTTGGTGTTCATAAGTGAAAGTGGTCTCAAGTTTTATTTTATTATCCTTTGTTATGCTTTGCTGTCTTTGGAAATGAAAAATTCCTTAGCATATAGAAAAAAATAAGACCTTTATACAATATAGTGAGATTACACTAAATATTTACTAAATTATTCACTAAATAAATAAATAATGCCAAAGATATATTTGAACCCACTTTAACTCCAACGCAGTTTCTACTCTCAGTCTCTAGTGCTAATTGTCCAACTCTCATGATGTATCAAGTTCTTCATTTATTGTTTCAATCCGTTAAACCTTCCACTATGTATTTGAAACTCAGGCTTGTCACCAACAGCATCACTCTTTCTAAAGTGTTTTTGGTTTGTTTACCTCCTCTGACAATCTTTTTTTTTTTTAGAAATGTGATTGATATTTAATGATTTCATATGCTGTTATCTACAGTAGAGGAGAGTAGCGAGGATGAAGTACCTCCTAGTACATACTAGAGATACAGGATGTTATTAAGAAAGATATACTTGTTAGTGTAAAAAGGTACTAAGATACCAACACAATGTTAAAACACTTCTTAGCATGTTACTAAATCCAAAATCAATGTACAGAAATGAACCTGGAGTGAAGTGATTCCAGACATGTTTAACAGCAATAAATGCAGCAACTCAGACAGCTAGAATACTACCAAAAAGGGAGTTCAAACATCTCAGTATGGTTGTTTTCTAAAGTGAAATAATTCTTAAGTTAATTTTAAGAATAGCCTACTTTTGTTAAAGCACTGAAGCTGGCAATCCCAGTTGTACTATGTGTTAATGGTTCTAATGCTAAAGCCCAATTGAAGTTTTCACCTGCAGAGGCAGTTTGGGTAAGAATTACAGAAAATGTAGCTGGTTTCAAGTAGGTGATTGACATATCTGAGGAAAAAGAAATCTCAATAGATACTCCAGAGTTTAACCAAAGAATCGACTCATAAAAGCTGGGATTTAATGTCAAACCCATATGGAATGGGCCCTCAGTCTCAATGAAAATCAAATGTAGCCATTACAGTGACTGAGATAAGTTTTTCTTTTTATCCACTTGAATATTTAACAATTAAAAAAAATTAGTATCATCCCATGTATATGTGACATATTGAGTCATGTCTTATAGGCAGAAAGTAACTGGGCAAAGGGTTCATAGAGTCCAAGGTGTTATTCTTAATGACCTGATCATTCCAGTATAGATTTTTGTCCTTGATATCATACTGAAACCTGTTAGAAAACTAAAGGTAAAGAAACGTAATCATGATAAAATGAAGCATATGCTATGAAACACATAAAAGTTCTCCACAATGCTGGAAATATCCTGTGCTTTTCTTTCTTTCTTTTTTTCCCTTTCCTAAGTACAAGCTGAGAATAGAATTTCTGTGTGCTTCCTAGATAGAGCAGAGCCTAAAAGCTTTCAGTTTGTTTCTGTTGCTGCTTCTATTACTTTGGTTACTTCTAATATAATGTTATTCGATCTTTAAAAAAATGACTTCTTATAGGCCGATGATATAGGTCAGCAGGTAAAGGTGCTAGCTGACCTGAGTGCAATACCCAGACCAACATCTCCTGCAAATTGTCCTCTAACCTCCACAGATGCAACATGGCACATGCGAAGCCCTGTCCCTCAAATATAAGTAATAGAAAAATTAATGGACTATTTTAATTCAAACAGATGCACTCTTGTGCATTTTTGCTCATTTTAATCAATTTAAAAATCGAAGGAACGGGAATATAAGGATATAAAAACAAAAACGACTCATTAGTATCCATGAAGAACCAAGTTAAAGTTTGGCACCGTTTATGTTTTTGCTTTCTATTGTCTCACATACAGTCTTTTCTGGTACCCATGGTAAGCTGGCTTCAGGAACGCTGTTGATACCAGATGCCTTGAATGCTCAAATCCCTTATGCAAATGTTGTTTGCATGTAGCTTATTAAGCAAAGCCTCCTGTGCATTTCAAATCCTCTGGCAATTACTTATGATATACATGCAATATAAATAGTAGTGGTAGCAATATTGGAGATAATTATGACAAAAGGGAACATATTCAATATGGATAAAAGAATTTCCAATGTTTCTGATTGGAACTTTTGCATGAACATGTATAAATGACACAATTAAATCCTAGAGATAGGTATGGCCAATTGGAACCTGTAAAGTTGTCTTTAAAAGCTACTGTGATATAATAAGCATTTCCCACACAGTTATAAATTCTTACAAAACTCATATTCAGTGAGAGTATAAATATCATATCACATGATTTATTTCCATCATGGTGGAGAACTTTTATGTGTTTTGTAGCATATGCTTCCTCTGACAGTCTTATGATTCCCTCTTTTAAGATGCTGTTCCTGCCTAGGAATGTACATAGATCATGAACACCAATTGTAGTGGGTCCTGAATACCACCTCTAATCAATGACTGGCTAATAAAGACTTTCTATTGGCTTGAACCTTTGTCCCAGTGATGTTACCTGGTGGATACTTAACAACAATATGACTCCAAGGAAATGAAGCTTGCCAGGCACAAGACAGGAGGTGCTGTGTGTATGAACTCAGAGGGATTGTGACATCATACACAAGACCAACACAGCTTAAGTCAGACTAAATCCCAGCATGGGGAAGGGGAAGTAGACATGAAGGGCATAAATTCCCATCCCTAGAAGAGGGCTATTGGCAACAAATAACTGTTGAGAAACTGGAAAAAAATTACCTACTATGGAGATGGAATGGCACCTTGCATATCTGCAATACTCCATAGCAGGCCTTATGTCCAAATAGTGGGTAGACAACAAGGTGGGTAAGATTTCAGTGTAGTTTGAGGAAATTCTATAAATATTATCAAAATACATTGAATGGACTTCTCAGTAAATAAATAATACACTATTAAAAGCTGCATTCCAATTGTCATAAATGCAGCTTTGTATGCTAACTTAAATATATAAAAATTGAAAAAAACTAGATGATACATAGCTATATCCTTAGATAGAAAGAGAGATAGAAAGAGAGATAGCTAGATGCACAGATACATATATATATATACAGACAGATAAGTGGATAGTTTTGAAGGACAACATATTGAAGTATTGTAAAAATATATTTAAAGCCATCTGTGGCTGGAGATCTCTGCTTGGGCCAACAGGGGTCCATAGCCAACTAGCTCCAGGAGAAAGCTACCATCCCAGGAGCATGAAAAAACCGTGAGGGGGGTTAAGGCGATCACCACTGCTCACCTGGACCCGCCCAAAACCCTCGGCACACAGGGACTGAGGTAAAGTCGGGGACAGAAACTTTCCAGTTTCCATCTGTGCCTGGGGATCTCAGTCTGGGCCACAGGACTCCAGGAGAGAGCTGGTACCCCAGGAGTACTGACACACCTTTGAGCACAGGCAAAACCATCACTTCTGTTCAAATTCACTGGATCAAGAGGGACCCTTGCAGAGCCAACAGGACACAGGAACCAAGGGACAGCTGGGGACAAGATCCTTCTGGTTTCGGTCTGCACCCCAGAGCTGACCCTGTGCAACAGCTCTCCAAACCCAAAACCTCTCAGAGAGAGCTGGTCTTCAAGGAGTATTGACACAGAGGCCTGCAGGAGGGACAAGCCACAGACAGACAGAGTAAGACCAGCTAGCATCAGAGTTAACAAGATGGCAAAAGGCAAGGGTAAGAAATAAGGAACAGAAACCAAGGCTACTTGGCACAATCAGAACACAGCTCTCCCATCACAGCAAGCCCTGGATACCCCAACACACCAGAAAAGCAAGACTCAGATTTCAATCAGTTCTCATGATGATGACAGAAGACTTTAAGAAAGAAATTATCACCCGTAAAGAAATACAAGAGAACACAGGAAAACAACTAGAAGCCCTTAAAGAGGAAACACAGAAATCCATTAAAGAATTACAGGAAAACACAATCAAACAGACAAAGGAAATGAACAAAACCATCCAAGAGCTAAAAATAGAAATAGAAACAATAAAGAAATCACAAAAGGAGACAACCCTGGAGTTAGAAAATCTAGGAAAGAGATCAGGAGTCATAGATGCAAGCATCACCAACAGAATACAAGAGATAGAAGAGAGAATCTCAGGAGCAGAAGATACCATAGATAACATTGACACAACAGTAAAAGAACACACAAAATGCAAAAAGCTCCTAACCCAAAACATCCATGAAATCCAGGACACAATGAGAAGACAGAACCTAAGGATAATAGGTATTGAAGAGAGTGAAGATTCCCAACTTAAAGGACCAGTAAATACTGTCAACAAAATTATAGAAGAAAACTTCCCTAACTTAAAGAAAGAGATGAACATAAATATACAAGAAACTTACAGAATTCCAAATAGATTGGACCATAAAAGAAATTTGTCCCGTCACATTATAGTGAAAATACCAAATACACAAAACAAGGAAAGAATATTAAGAGTAGTAAGGAAAAAAGGTCAAGTAACATATAAAGGAACAACTATCAGAATTACACCAGACTTCTCACCAGAGACTATGAAAGCTAGAAGATCCTGGGCAGATCTCATACAGATCCTAAGAGAACACAACTGCCAGCCCAGGCTTCTATGCCCAGCAAAACTCTCAATTACCATAGATGGTGAAATGAAAATATTCTATGACAAAACCAAATTTACACAATATGTTTCTACAAACCCAGCTCTACAAAGCATAATAGATGGTAAGCGTCAACTCAAGGAGGGAAACCACACCTTAGAAAAAGCAAGAAAGTAATCTTTCAACAAACTGAAAAGAAGATAGCCACACAAACCTAAAAGTAGCACCGAAAATAACAGGAACTAACAATCACTATTCCTTAATATCTCTTAACATCAATGGACTCAATTCCCCAATAAAAAGACATAGACAGACAAACTGGATGTGTAAAGAGGACCCAGCATTTTGCTGCATTCAGGAAACATACCTCCGTGATAAAGGCAAACACTACCTCAGAGTAAAGGGCTGGAAAACACTTTCCAGGCAAATGGTCTCAAGAAACAGGTTAGAGTAGCCATTCTATTATTGGATAAAATCGACTTTCACCTAAAAGTCATCAAAAAAGATAAGTAAGGACAGACACTTCATACTCATCAAAGGAAAAATCTACCAAGTAGAATTCTCAGTTCTGAACATCTATGCTCCAAATGCAAGGGCACCCACATTCATAAAAGAAACTTTACTAAAGCTCAAAGCACACATAGCACCTCACACCTCTGAAGAATGAAATCGAAGAAGACCTCAGAAGGTGGAAAGATCTTCCATGCTCATGGATTGGGAGGATTAATATAGTAAACATGGCCGTCCTGCCAAAAGCAATCTACAGATTCAATGCAATACCCAAAAAAATTCCAACTCAATTCTTCATAGACTTAGAAATAGCAATTCTCAAATTCATTTGGAACAACAAAAAAACCCAGGATACCAAAAGCTATTCTTAACAACAAACGAACTTCTGGGGGAATCAGCATCCCTGACCTCAAGCTGTACTACAGAGCAGTAGTGATAAAAACTGCATGGTATTGGTACAGTGACAGGCAGGTAGATCAATGGAATAGAATTGAAGACCCAGAAATGAACCCACACACCTATGGTCATTTGATTTTCGACAAAGGAGCCAAAACCATCCAGTGGAAAAAAGACAGCATTTTCAACAAATGGTGCTGGTTCAACTGGCGGTCTACATGCAGAAGAATGTGAATTGATCCATTCCTATCTCCTTGTACAAAGCTCAAGTCCAAGTGGATCAAGGACCTCCACATAAAACCAGATACACTGAATCTAATAGAAGAGAAAGTGGGGAAAAGCCTCCAACACATGGGT